>CAJHUC010001288.1:0-70364 GCA_905146915.1 Ostreobium quekettii | reverse complement strand
ACCTAGGCGGGACCACCCCTCCTACTCCCGTATCCTAATATGGATAAAGGTTACAGTGGGTGAGGAATAGTACGTGCCTTGGGCAGGGCGTCCCCCACACCAAGGGCCGTTAGTAGGACGTCTCCCACATCAGGCTGGTGCGCGTAACATGTACAATGCTGTTCCTGGAATAGCATACTCGGGAGGTAGTTGATTAGTGGCTTGTAGGTGTCAGTCACTGCCGTCAGCTCATCGCAACCATGGTCAACTGTTTAAGCCATCACAGTTGCAGTCACGCTCATCTCTACAATATCTTTGAGAATTGGCCCTATGGTAGGCCGTTTGGCCAGGGCTACTATTCCTGACGACACAAACGAGGTCCAGCTGCACGGCCTGCGACACCACGCGCGTCTCCCCGAAAACCCCCATTGCTTATGCTCAAGGCCGGTGCACACGATCGCCAAATCCTGGCTAGGTGCCTTGAACCTGTCCATCCCCTACTTAGGTGCGTTGGTTGGGCGCGACACTTACATGATTGCCAGGATCTTCTGCCAGACGTAGAGCATTCCACAGGGCAGCAAGGCAGAAAGGCCGGTGACAGCCCGTGGGGTGCCTATGGCGGGTGCAGCCTTCGGGCAAGCGCGGAGCGCCATGGGGAGCCGTGGGGCGACGTGGGGGCCCATTGGGGGCCGTGGGGGGACCGTGGGGGTCGTGGGGTGTGGGACTGCATAGGCCTCCGTGGCCACCCCGGCCTCGTGGGGAAGCATTCCCCCACATGGGAGCCATGGGGTGGGGAGCTGCATGGGCCTCCGTGGCGCATCCCCCGCGTGGGGCATCATTGCCTCGCATGGAAGCCGTGGGATGTGTGACAATGTGGGGCTTCGTGGCAGCCCCCGCGCGTGGGAGGTGTGATTGTACACGTGGGACAATGTGGCTGCATCCCCACGTGGGCCCAACGCGGGGCCGTGTGGGACATCCCACGCCATGGGTGCATTTTTACGCCACCCCACGGCGCCCCACGGCGTGGGACGTGGGCCCACGCGGGACCACGTGGGAGGTCCCACGATTTTGTAACCCTAGCGGGAGGGTGAGGACGCGATGATGGAAGAGCTGCAAGGGAATTTGTCGAGCGGTGAGATGGTTGGGGACGATGAAGAGGAGGCCGGCGAGGTCGAGGAGGCTAGCGCGGCCGGCGCGATCGATGCAGGGTGGGCGGAGGTGGAGGTGCCCTTCGTGAAGAAGGAGCCCGAGGAATTCTGAGCCGGCGCGATGACCGGCGAGCGAGCGGCGAGCGGGTAATGACGCAGGAGAGGGGGGCAGGAGCTGGGGGTGTGCCCCCGGGGGGGAAGCGCAGTCAGACTGCGTGGAATTGTCACATGGGCGGGGGAAAGGGTGAGGTGCTTGATAAAGTACTGTGAACATCAGACAGCCACACCGAGGGGGCCAGTGGCGGTTTGAGGGGTTGTCATGAATGGTCATGAATGGATCTGGGCCGCCGTGAGTGGACTGCCATACAGGGAAATGTGGTTGGTGGCGGCGGACTGTGCGCTCTTTCCGTTTTGTTTGCATGGCGTGTGGGTTCCGGGGACCGAACACTGGTTAGTGTGTAAGCCCCACCGAGGGCGTTTTGACGCGATTGGTGTCTGGCCGCGCGACCGCCGAGGGCGTGACGTGACTAGGCGACCACCAGCGAGCAGGCGCACCCGCATCGTGGAGTCACAGTGCGCTCTGCTGTATTGGACTGTGTGGTACTGTGCTGTGGGGTCCCCAGTACCTGAGAACTGCCTGTGGGGTGCCTGAAGGGGGGTTCCTGGCTAGTTCCAAGGGGGGGAGAGTGGAACATACTATGTCCTTGACCTGCTTGTATGATGGGACTGTCTGAAGCTGGTGAAGGTACAGATCTTTGAGCATCAAGTACTAATCGTCAAAGCATCAGCCATCTGCTGCAAAATTGTCTGTACTTTGTGTGCCTATAGTGGAGATGCACTGTGTATGGACCAGTGATCAGTGAAACATTGTCCATTTAGTCATTGTTCTGTGCTTTGTTATCTCGCTGACCTGTTACCTTCTCTCGCGAACTTGCCACCCTGGTCAATGAGAAAAATGACTAGGCCTAAGCAATAACACACAATGAGCACCGTTACATGCTCGCGGCATGGAGACAATTTGTAGGATTTCTGTTAGAGAAAATGACAAAAGGGGGTCCTCTGAGAGATATCTTGACAAAAGGGGGTCATCTGTGACAAAAGGGGGTCCTCTGCAGGCGTGCATTTGACAAAAGGGGGTTCCTCTGACCGAACCCTGTACATTAGATGCGCTGCCAGACTGGCGCTGGACCGGCGTCGTTCGGCAAGTTGGTCCTACTAGGGGCGACCCCGCAGAGGATCCCTTGTTGTCAATTTTCCTCTTGTTGGTTGAATTTCAAGCAGATGTTTACATCCCTAGCAAAAGCACACAACTTTCACCACAGGGCCTTTAGCAAATTAGCAACCCTCATATAGAGATTTCGCAGAACTGTAGAACACAACTCAATGGTCATAGTTTTTCCATAGCGAAAGCATTATCAGCCAACATCAGTACGGATGTCACAAAAATTCTCACAGATCATCAACAACCATCCCCAGATCCCCCATAACCATCCCGCACAACTCGGTTCGCACTAACAATTACATGGTTTGTCACAGTGTTTTGCTCACTCGAGGTGGCTTGTGGATTGCCACCGCACTAGAAGCACGTATAATGAAGGCAATGCCAGCTAGCGAGCAAAAAGATGCAACAAATATTCTGACAGATTGTCGAAACCCATCCCGAGATCCCACATAGCTGTCCCACACAAGTCAGTTCACACTCACAAACACCCTATTTGCCTACACATCTGTGCTTTTCTTTGCTACGGGCGCACTGCGATTGCCAAGAGAGGCTCTGCCTAGAGGTGGCCCCCTCTGTCCGTCCACAACAGAATTTGGTTGGCTCCGTAAAAATTCCGTACAAGCAACGGAATCCGCGAGCGGGCTACAGAGAGAAAAAGTGTTTTACAGAAATGGGTGGGGCAATGCCGACGTCAGCATAGACGGCCACGAAAATCCACACAACCTTCCAGAATGGAACCATGATTACAGAATCTGCGTCGCAGCTGATGGATGATAGGCCCCAATAACAGAATTGTTGACCAGACCACAAAGGTCGATAGAATTCCATCAAAGTTCACAGAGTAAGTACGGACGCTTGTACTAAATACAAAGTACAATGTGCTTTGGCAAAAGTGATGGATAACCGCCGCAGAGCGGGTCCTATTCCCGGACTGGACGGGCAGACGCCTCGTTTACAGTAGGTTGTGTTAATATTAGAGGTGGCCACTCAAAGATGCCATCTGGTCCGTTAAGTCCGGTTCGTTAATTTTTATCAGCTGTCCGTTAAATTCCGTTAAAGAAAAAGGGAGAAAAATTCAGAAAAAACGAAAAAAATCCAAAAAATCAAAAAAAAGCCCAAAAAATCACAACAACTGCGGCTAGTTGAAAATCTAGTATGCATAGGTTGAAATAAAATACAAACATACTCTCTAATAGCGAATTCCATAAACTATAAGTATGAATAAACCCCAAAAATCCCCAAAAAATCCAAAAATCCGTTAATTTCTGGTTAGTTTTTGTCTTTTTTCGTTATTTTCCGTTAATTAACGGAAAATTAACGGAAATTAACCTCTGTCCGCTAGTAACGGATCCGGGTGGCCACCTCTAGTTAATATGTGTAGTCTAGCGTTTGCAAGGGATGGCTGGGAAAGAACAACGGGTTGCGTCCCCGGTTTGGCAAGGAGTACCAGCCGAGGCAACATTTATGATGGCATGGACTCCAAATAGGTAGACATGCATTGTTTATACATGTATTAATATTGCACCTCGTGATGTCACTGGTGTGGCTTGTATGTAGAGGCAAAGATTGCTGGATACAGAGAAAAAATCCGCTTGGAAAAAAAATGCCTCCAACAGAAACCGTTGCTAACCAACGGAACACTACCGGAATCTCCAAGTCCCTGACAAATGGAAACAGAACGCCAAGAAAGGCAACGGAAAAAAAAGCACTTTTACAAAAACCAGTGGCTGCAAACACCCCCTTGACGGACAGCTGCAGAGCCAAAAAATTGAAAGCTGATGTGGCATAAATGGCTACAAAAACCCGGCCCCGGCAAAGTAACGGAAAATTGATGGATAGATTGTTTGTGTTCAAAAAAAGTACAAAAGTAAATTAACAGAAAAAAAGCTAAGCGGCCACGTCTAGCTCTGCCATTGCCCCGATTCACCCTTGCTCTCACCGCAGCCCCAGTTGCCGCTTGGCCTCCCCCGCAGCTCCGATCGCTACGGATTCCCCACACAGCTCCGATTGTTGTTTGCTCTCTCCGGCAGCTCGGATCGTTGCTTGGCCTCCCCGGCAGCCCCGATCGCCGTGACTCTCCTTCACACCCCGATCGCCGTGGCGCCCTCCCAGGTGTCGCCCCTAGTAGGACCGTGGTCCGGTCTAGCACTAGACCGGTGCCGGTCTGGTGCCTATCTGGCAACGCATCTTATGTACAAGGGCCGGTCAGAGGACCCCCTTTTGTCAAATGCACTCACGCAGAGGACCCCCTTTTGTCACAGAGGACCCCCTTTTGCCAAGATATCTCACATAGGACCCCCTTTTGTCATTTTCCCTTTCTGTTATGACAAATAACTTTCACTAGGAGGGCAGTTGAGCGGAAACATTGTCATGACAAGGGGGAGAAAGTAATTTACATGTTTTGAGGGTGACACGCAAAGAGACGGACCATAATTTGATGGGGATGGTCCTCTGAGACTAAACAATGTCAACCTGGGTCCAGTAATGGGCAACAAGTGGTTGTGATTTGTGCCAGGAGTTGTTTGACTTTGTAGGAATTTTATATGAAAATGACAAGAATCATTAATCATTTCACCCTTTTCCTTACTGGGTAGGGTTGTTTGTTTCAATAAAGAAAACAAGCAGGAACCAGGAAGGCAAGATGTCATTTGGAGGTCATTAATATGCTGAGGCAATGATAGACATTTCTTTGGTTTTGGTTCTGGTCACAATTGATTGGACTACATTAAATTATGGGGAGGGCTCAGCCATTGGGCTGACGGGAGTTTTGTATACAGGGAGTCTTGTGCACATTCAGATTGCACGCACAGCGCATATAGGGAGATCAGGAGGGTGCTGCCCCTTTTGAAGGGGCCACATGTGAACATTTTGGGGAATTGTCCTATAAAAAGGTGGCGCAAGGCAGTGGTGCCAGGGAGATGTCATTGTGAGTCGGGTGGTAGCTGAGCGCGCCACTGGTCGTGGCTTGTCGTGTTGGTCGCTACGGGGCTGGAAGCAAGGACAGTCGACGAGCCCAAGTTTCCGTGAGTGTTGGACTGGTCACTGTGTGTGCATGTTGTGCAGTCCATCCGCACGTGTTCCTCTACGTAGAGGGAACGTATGAATCACGGCCGGAGGCCACGCTAGAACGCACCAGAAGGGGCGTGCAGCTGTGTAAAGTGGTGCGCTGCCCAGCAAACGCGCCGTAATGGTGATGTGCAGGCATATGAAAACTTGTTCATATTCCTGCACATCACATTCATATTGCTGCACATCAATTTCCAAGGGCATGTGAGCCGAGTGATCGTGGTAATACACGATCCATGTAGACTCAGGGCAGGATGCTGGATTCTTGAGCATGGGATCGCTGCATACGGTCGACGATAGCATGCGCTTGCTCCATTTTCGCAAAATGGGTTGGTCACGCGAACAAAGTGCAAAATTTTAAATTTGGCCTGGGGCCAGCGTCATGGGATGTTTCCCCCAACTATGTCGTGTGGTGAGATCTGATGTCCAACATGTTGTGTATACAATGACCCATAATGTTTGCCCACTACCTTTTCCAGTTTTGGATTTCTGGGTAACCAAGGATTATGGGGTGGGGAGGAACCCGCAAAGAGGAAAGGGGCCCGGGGGCGGGGGCTGCATCCGGGTATGTACCTGGACGCCGGTACTGGCAGTACCTAGGCAGTCCGGGTAGTTGCGTGCACCCGGGAACATACCCAGACCGCCTGCTCGGGTTGCTGGGTTCCAGGTATCCACAAATGTGCTTGTGCGTACACAGGAAGTTCCAGCACCAAGCCAAGGTACCAGCGTGCCAGATACGCAGGTGCCATCACCCAACCATGCTGCAATGTAAAGTACTTCCAATACATTCTATCATCTCTTTTGCAGAGCGTCCCTGCCAATGCTGTTGCCAGTGCACCAGGATTTGCACTTTCAAACCCTTTTCATTGAACTCAATCCAACCTGTTGTAATCAATAAAAGAAATGGCATTGAACACCTGATGTATGGCGAAGGCGAAAGGTGCTGGGAGAAGAGCAGGTTAATCTGTAACTCTGCAACTTTCAACTTGTGCTGGACTACACTCCACAAGATGCACCAACAAACAGCAACATCACATCCATTTGATACAATGGCTCAAAAGTTGGCACTTGCACCATTACCCAATAATAAAACACTTCACCAATAATGCCTAAACCTGCAGCTACTGTCTAATCGCTCTCTGTCATCAAGCACAACGACAGAGGACCCGCCACCATGCAACACTTCTCGTGGCGCTGGCTTCCTCAATGCAGTGGTTGAAACAAACAACATCACATCAATCAGGTTGCAGTGTGAACAGTGCACACAAGACAAAACTAGCAGCTGGGTTGATGAAGCGCACACTATCAATCCAGCGCCATTCTGGGTCTTCAGGGGCAAGCACTTGTGGACTGACTCCAAAACAACATGTTGCCTAGAAGGACAACCTGGAGCCATCGGGGCACAATGAAACCCTGTCAGCGCTGCACACAGTTGTCCTGTTGATGCTGACCTTGACTTTGGGCAAGTTGGGTATAAAACAGCTGCTATGGGTGAGGAGGTGCTCCCTGTGTGCCATAAATTGCTTGCGGTGGAGGCTGCTGGTAGTTCTGTGGGTATTGGTAGTACTGAGGGGCTGTAGGGTTCATGTTTGGTTGTGGAGGTGGAGCTCCTGGCTGCGCTCCAAACCTTGCAGAGATGGGTATAGGGGGAGTGCCTGATGCTGTGACTGGGACGGGGGATCAGAACGGCCGGAGGTCTCTGGATGCAGGTCAGCGTTCTGCATCTGTTGCGGTGGCTGCTGGACAGCAGGTGCTGGCGATGGCCGAGGGAACATCTGGTCCCTCATGCCCTGCACATCACACATGGCCAAAAGAAATCAGTCAGTGGAATCAGTGAGTGACAGCAGCAAAAAATTTGCGCTTTAGCACAAGCAAAGGCTGTTTGTGGTGTCCACAGTGCAAGCTTTGGTTTGAATTGTTGATGCAGTGCACTTGTCTAGTTGGCAGCCACATGAGCTGCTTCACAACCACCCACCTTGAAAATACCAAACATTCCACCGCCACGGGGTGACCTTTGGCTGCTGACACTCTGGACATCCACAAACAGAGCTGATCACTCCTCATGATGCAAACTACTGCATGGTACCAAAGTAACCATGAGAACATGCATTCTGCTTCTAGTTTGTGCAATAACATATAGCATGGAATGAGTAACAATGGTCAACCAGTACAGATGAGGGCACAGCAATGTTGTAAACCTGTTCTTCACATGAGTGCAGAAGTGGCGAGTTGTTTGCAACTGCAACTACGACGAGATAGACTTCACATGCCACTTAGCATAACACCAAGAGGCGTGCCACATCTACACTCCATACAAACATACAGCCCCAGGTGTACAGAGTTCCTGATTGTTGCTTGGCACCTGCAAGTACTCATCCCTCTGCATTCTTCTGGTCATGCAGAAGTCGCTTGTCTGCTGCAGCATTGTTCTGACAGCATCTTGCAGCGACATGTAGAAGCGCATGCCCTCTCCAAGGTTGTCACGCACTTCATAAAACAGCCGGATCTGAAAAGACAAACAACAAAAAACCTTGCCATCCTTCCTGCACAGGAACCAGCATCATAAAACTGTACGGCAGAACCAATTCCACAACTTTTTCAGCACATCTTTTCCAAGAAGTATCGACGTCAAGCATGTGCCCCATTTTGACTGTGCCTGCAAGTGCTGTCCATCATGTTCAAGAGTCATCTCTGCTCCTCATTGATGCCTTGCATCACAATTCCTGGCCCTCACCAGGCCTTCTTCAGATCCCAGTTACAATTCCATGCAGGCAACACTGTGTGCAGCCCATTGCCACTAACCTCGTCTTTTATCTCCTTTGCTGCAATTTGGCATTGATTCTTCCATACTGGCACATTGAACGTCTCTCTGAATGACACATTGGCTGAGCCAATGTCAGTCAACAACTGGGCCTGTTTCTCCAGATTGTCCTTCACATCCGCTTTCAGGTCATCATATTTCTTCAGCTCATTGTGAAACAGATCATCTTGTGATCCTGCTGATGACAACAGCTTTGGAAGAATGTTGTCCTTTGTCTTTCTTTCCTTCAAAGCATCTTCAAGACCAGCCCTTTCAGCTGAAACACTGTTCAGTTGCTCCAGACATGCTGCAACACACATGGAGCACAGTGTCAAGGGTCAATGTTGGAACATCCCAAGTGTTCTACACTGAAGAGGATGTCCTGGGAGTGAAGTTAATGACAACTGCCAATCCAGCCACAAAAGTAGCCATTGTTGCAAGGACTCCATGCAACAGAGCAGACCCCAGCTTGCAAGCTATAGCAAGTGCTTTTGCTTGCACTATTGTGCATTCAATCATTAGCAAGCCGTCTCAGCGAATTTCAGCCTTTCAGTAATTCTGTCATAAGCAAGCAAAGCTTCCAGTCTCACTGAGCTGCTCTGCCAAGCAGGATGTGTTCTGGTCTTCTCCCTGCTGTTTACAATCAATGCATAAGCCTGTTCCACAATATATGGACTCTGCCAGACCTGTGCAGAGAAATGACACACATTTGACAGCAAATCACTGACAACCTTTATTTGCATTTCGATCATACACAGCAGGGTATTGTGCGTACAGCATAGTGTGCTTTCTCCACGTATGAAGAATATGGACCAGTTATCAACATGTTCCTTTGCACAACTCTGTGTGCATCAATGCCAGCATGAGTTTGACACAGCAGCTGACATCAATGTGTCTGCAGCAAGCACAATGTTCAGCGCCACATACACAAACAGAAACAAACCAAAGGCTGGAACTGTATTCTTCCTGGCCACCAGGTGCACCTGCAAATAGGCACACCAATGCAAACTATAGTGTGCATTCTTCCTTGGCATTTTGTGGCTCCCCAGCCTTCTGGACAGCAGAGTCACAATTAATTTGCAATCATCAACAGGTGCATTCAGACACACTTACTTCTGAGCTTCATCACCACGGTTGTAGGATCTACACCTGCCAAATTCACAATTGGGGCTACTAGCCTAGGCATCCGTGCTGCAGCTGTGCCAACAGTGAGGCTGCCAAAGGTTGTCGCATTCACGGCAAGCTTCTCCAGAACAACTTTGTCGCTGTGACTTGCGGCTGAAAGATTGCTCCTGTGGGCACACAAAGTCTTCAACTATTCTTGAAGTGAAGCGACAAGACAGAACCCAAACCTTAGGGTGGTCTCATGATGTCCTTGCCTCTGGCATGACAACTGTGAGCAACACCAGCATACGGGCTTACCATCTTATGTCCTGTTGTCAAATCGAAACAAAAGAGAACAGCAGGAAGCAAATGGCCTGGATGTGTGGTGAATTGGGTTCAACAATCCAGTCACATGACATTGTATTATTTCGAAGTCCGCAGTGAAGTTCGTCATCACCAGCCACTGCCAAATACAGAACATACATTTGGCTCCATCGCACCTTGGATAGGCCGAAAAGCTCACAATGTACAGTCTACAAATCCAGCCATCTGGCCTGCCTCCAAGCACTGCATATGGTGCTGCCAGGGCAACTGAACAGGGAACAAGCCCTCCCACAAAACAAATTCAAGCACGCTTCTTGCTATGAGTCATGTGAAGAATGTCTGAAAGGCACACTGAAACAAAGATTTGATCAGCAGGGCAAGGTGCAGCACACCTGTATGTTGTCAACAGCTTCCTGAAGTGGGTGGTCAAGGATGCCGATGCAGGGGGCTTCCACTTGTCCCCATACTGTTTTCTCAACTCAGCATCTTTCTTTGCTTCCTCATCTAGTTCTGTCTCACACTTGATCAAATCTTCATGGCCAGTCTGACACAGAGCTGTGATTTGCGCTGACATCTGCAAAGCAACAACTCACGGTTGAATTCGTCCAATATTTACTTCTGCGAGCCTGTCTTCACATGACATGCATGACTTCACATGAACCAACATGTACAGAGAATGCGATGCCCAGCATTTATGCTGTGCCCCTCACAACTGCAACTGAACAACACTTCCTGGGCCCCACCTCTTTCAGGTATGTTACACCATTTGCACGCTCAACTTCCTCCAGTTCTTGTCGCAGCCCATCGGGCAGAGTCGATCCCCTTATGTTCTCAATGGCATCCAGCAAGCCAGGCAACTCCCATTCGGTCAGTTTTAGCCTTGCTTCATCTGTGGCACTCTCCAGCTTGCCTGTTTCCTGGTGAATGATCTCGTCAACGAGCTCTGCATAGCGTGACAGTCCCTTGGCACTGCAAGCAACCACAGCAGCAGTTCAGCCAGATGGATGTGCGACTGAGTTCTCCTTCTCAATACACAGCAGAGACCGTTCCAAAGTGTGCATTATCTTTACATGATACTATGTACGTCAGGATCGCCAACACACTGTCTCCTTCCTCTGTGAGGCTGTTTCAATTTAAAACACTATTAGGGAAACAAGTGGGACCAACAACCAGCTGAGAAATACGGCCTCCAATGGAACAGGTGACAGACACGGCACAGTCAAAGAGTTTCAAACAGCAGCCAAGTTATAGTTCTACATGGGCAATGGCAACAACTGTGTGGTTGTGTATGCAGCTACCTTGACTCTGGCACCAACGAAGCAAAGAGGTGCTCGTTGGAAGCATCCAGTTTGGTGGGAGGAGAAGAGTTTACCAACAGGGCTCCCTCAACAGGCGGTAGTTCAGAAAATTGTTGAACTTTGACTAGGTACACAGCAGCATTGTCCTGTGCAGCACAGAATCAAGCTGTCAGTGCACAGGATGACCCCAGCAGACTATGTGTGCACAGCAAGAACAAGTGGTGGGTGCTGCACAGATACAGTTGGGCCATCGTGCACCTTTTCTGCTCTTGAGAGCCTTGTGTTCACAGCGTCCTCAGCAGACTTGATGCTGTCCTGAATGTCCTGGCTCATGGTTTTGGAGTCTTTTCCAGCCCTGTGCAGCAATGCGGACGCCTGCCTGAGGCGTGATATTTCTCCTGCCATGTCCTCTGTGGCTGCAGCATGCTCTGCCGCCTTCTGCTGGCACAAGCCATCGTACATCCAACTCTTCAACTGCACATGACCCTGCAAAAGACACAGTGCCTCAGGCCATAAAATGTTGACAACATTCTGCCTTAACAGTAGTGGTAGTTGTAATTACTTTGCCACACAGTATCTACATGATTCAGCGCATCACAAATGAATGCTCTTCTTCCTTGAAGTCTTGCACTCACCAGCCAATGCCTTTCAAAGTAGTCCTTAACCAGCGGCTGTCCAAACAGGCTGAGCGTCTCAGCATACAACACAGATGTCTGCTTTGCTACTTTCGCCAACACCATGGCTGTCTTCTTGTCCATGCTGGCTTTCAGAAACACACATTCCTGTGCTTGGGCCAACATAAGCTTCTCTAGCAGACCTAAGCTCTCTGCACTCAGGTCAACAGCTTGAGGTGTGCCTATCTGCAGACCAGAAACAGCACATCTCTGTCAGGGATGCTTCGCCGTCCTGACACCAAGAGGGATTGCTGCCTTGCCTCCACCATGCTGCAAATCACAGGGGGCTCAGTGCCAAAGAAAACCATGATGCATCAACAGTATCACACACCTTGAGGGCAACGTCTTTCACCCTTTGGAACACGCCAGCAGCTTCCTGACCACAAAACACTAATAGTAGTTAGAAAATCCCAACTGGATACACAGGATGAAGGCGTCTCCATTAGCCGTGGTTGATGACAAAGAGTTGGTTCACGTTACTCACACTTACAGCCTGATTAGCCGGCCACACACCTGGAAAGCAGAGCATGCCTCCTTGCAGCCTTCCGGGGTGCGCATGCCGTTCACGGCTGCTTGTTGCGACAGGATTGCACCAAGGTTGAAGAGCACGGAGGCCTTCTCGAAATGTATGTTGGGCTGACGCATCTTCCTCCTTGGCTGCAGCGCCTCCATCCACGTGAAGTTCACCTGTGCGTGATCGCGGTCCTTGCTGATTGGGAATCTGGTCTCCATGACGGACAGCGCTCGGCAGTACCTGCACAGCAAATGGCATCAGCAGGGCATTGAGGGCTTGACGTCCTTCATTTGGGCTCCATCAAATACGCCAAACAGGGTATATACTTGCCGCGTGAGGTGACGATGCGCATCTGGAAATTAATTTCTAGCTTCGCTCACGTACCTGTGGAGCATCGCACCTGCTGAGTGTGTCCCGTGCCGTGTCGTTGGGGCCCCCGCTGCTGATCGCCAGCACCTCATTCCGCAGGGTCTGAACTTCGTCCAGATCTGACGCCGCGTCCTCCGCGTGTTGGGCGCCGTAAACTCTCTTCGCATACCTCAGAATGGGACCTTTCAAGTCGCAGCGCTCCCCACGTTTGCAGTGGACCGCCAGGAACGCCGATGCGGCGCACGACATTGGCATGAACGAGGGTCGTCACGCGACGGCCGCCCAAACAGTATGTGCGGATTCCAATTGGCAGGGCGGAGCAGCAAACGCAGGCGGGCAGCGCACAAGGCGTGCCGCTGCAGAGAGAAGACTCCTCGCAGGGACGGGGGCTTCTTGCCAAGTGTTCCTGCCGGTGAGTCGCCTGTGCACGACCCGGTGAAGCTGGCTGGAATGCGGAATGCAGACCCGGAAGGAGGCCAATGCGAAGGGGCTGCGTGTGGCTTCCTTGCTTCTCGGCCGCACACCTTGCCCCAGGAGCGCAACCTGCCAGTACTTAACGAACCAAGAGCGATGCGATTCGCTTCGTTTGCAAACGTGGCGCACCCAACCCGTCCTCATGGTGCAGATTTCACCAGACGCGCGTGGGAATGTGGGGCTGTCACAAGGCTCGCAGAGTTGCTCATTTCTCCCTGGTTTTCAATGTTGGCGACCTCTTCAACGAGGACGACCCATGCAACGCTAAACTTCTGACAAGACTAGGCTCCATTGAGTTTCCGCAAACGATGGTGTACAGCAAGTTGCCACGTGTGCACCGAGGCGTGTCTGCCTCATGAGTTTGCACAATGCAGCAGCCCGGAAGCAAAGTACACGACAGCTATTTGCACCCCAACGAGCCACACTAATCTGCACTGCTAATGGCAACCAAGAAAATGCTGGCACTGCTGTAAACAAAGACGCCTGCACAGCCGACAGTAGAGGGGTCCAATCTGCACCGCTTGCCAGCGAAAACTCCCAGAGTGCAGAATGTGTTGCTGGCTCAAGTGGTGGCTGCATGAACAACAGGAGGTTCCCACCTGGCTTGTTTCATGTTGCGCTTTGCCTGGCAT
Source organism: Ostreobium quekettii (assembly GCA_905146915.1). Lineage (NCBI taxonomy): Eukaryota > Viridiplantae > Chlorophyta > Ulvophyceae > Bryopsidales > Ostreobiaceae > Ostreobium > Ostreobium quekettii. Next base: position 56,760 of record CAJHUC010001288.1, on the reverse strand, counting down.
CGTACACGAGCCTGCGTCCGTGCTCAACTGCACCGTTAATTTTGCCATTCGCACGGCTGTTTCACAATTCGTTCTCAATCCCATTTCACACAATCCGCCAGAGTATTGGAGGGCGCTGGTGAGTTTTGCACTCAGTCACTGCTGAGCCAATGTCCACCCACCTCGACCTCATTTCCACCAAAAACGACATTGCATGCCCAGAAACAGAAGCCCAAACCTCAATATCCTATGCACATCATGCTGCGGAAATAATCAGGCCAATACTGTGCACAGCAACAACCAATGCATTGCAGCTCCATTGCTATATCCAATCCACATCAGCACCTCCCGTGCAGCAGGATGACTGAGGCAATTAGGCCATGGCAGCTGCAGCCATAGCTCTTATCTTGGTGAGTATCGAGGGGTCCCCATAGCCCCAGCGATGTAATGCCTCAGAGCGCAGATTGGCAGCAATCTCCGCCTCCCAGCGGTCTCCGTTCTGCAGTAGCTTGTGCTTGTCATACAGAAGCTGCTGGCGAGTAAAGGACAGGTGGTTCTCATTATCAAAACATCAAACAGGGTCAATGTTGCCACACTTATCCATTTGGACATGACAGTGCAGATTGGCCAATTTTGGGCCATTTATGGGATGTGGATTCGTGCAAGCTGGTACCACTTGCAAGTGCAAAACAACTGGGAATGTGTTGCCAATTCAGACGTGATACAAAGCAAGCAGACCAATGGGATCCTTGCTTAGGTTCTGTTCGTGTCTAATGCCACACGTACAAGCAAGATTCAGCTGCACAGCAGCCTTGGCACAGTAAGTGATTGGGCCTCTCCAGGACCACCAATGACTCACCTCTCGAGTTTCAGTGGCACACTCAAAGTTGGGCCCCTCCACAATAGCGTCCACAGGGCATGCCTCTTGGCACAGCCCAGAATAAATTTCGTCTTGGCAATATCATACCTGGAACACAAATGATAAATCAATGGCAAATCAGCACATTAATCAACTGCAAAACAACCCAAGGGTATTCTGCAGGAGAGGCAGCTTGGCTTCTACCCAATTGCCCGTGTATTCTCGGGCAAGCGACAGTCTTACAGTCAAAACTCGAACTGCAAGGCAATTTTAAATAAGCTCCCAACACAGCAGCCAGACAGACAATTTTCTCCTTTCGGGTCATCACCAATGCTGCCTGGAATAGCCCTGCAACTGCCCATGCATAGTACAGGTGGAGTGCAAAGCCACCAAGTACTTAAAAATCATCACAGCAGTGAACAGCTGCAAATGGAACTTTCTGCCCCTGTATCCCAGATGGTGCAAAATTCCCAAGTGCACAGGACATCCCCATGCACATCTTGTCGTCCTACGGCTGCCATCCTCTCTCTCCTCAGATTCGATGGGAATTGCTTGGGCTGGGCATGTCTGAAAAACATTGAGCAGCAATAACAGGTGGCAAGTCCAATTGAGGCCCACAGCAGGCATCAGCCAGTGTGGTGCTGAGTCCACAGGAGCTGGGGCTGACTGCAAAACCTCTTCCAAGACATGGAGACCACATATTACTGGGAGTGCCTTGTTTTCTTCGAATAGCTTAGCATTTCAGTACCAGTTTGCAGTTTACCAGCAGCAAGACCCCATCCCAAACAAAGCCTTGATACACAGGACAAGAATGACTACCGACAAGCAACACAACTGTCTTGTCGCGTGCACAGGACGGCAAGGATGACGCGAGCGCCCCAGGACCGTCCAGCAAGCTCACATGGGGCCAGGTCCGATGAAACGACGCCTCCTTCGACACCATTCAGAAGCAAACAAGAGGTCATACTTGGTCACAGTGGACCAGAGTCCAATACAGCATTGAACGTTTCAGCTGCACAAACGAGAAATTGGCCGCAATGATTGTGTTCTCACCGCTTCGCACAGCTTGCGCGATGCATATCTCCTCGCCTGACGGGTACCGTCGCAAGGCGTGCTCACCCCGAAACCTGGAGCTCAAGGGAGCTTTCTCAAACGGATTGTTCACCTGATACACCAAGTTCACCGTCATGTACGGTGGCCCCACACGACGCCAGGCAACGGAGGCAATGAAAGGAAACTCTCACCGTCACTTTGGGGTCGAAAAAGGTCTTCAGAGTCAGGCCCTGCCCGCGAAAGATGTCGGCGCATTCTCCTCCAGCACTGCACTCACACACACGACGTCAGGCGACTTCCCTTGAAGACAGCGCAGGCTCCTCCTCAAAAATGAGGGCGATCGCCACGCACCATCAGACAGCGCGGTCCGTTCCCTGAGGACAGCGCCCACATGATCAAGACATTCACCAACAAGCGCTCTTCGGTGCAGCTCGATCCGCCCGCGACGATGAGCACCCGCCGCTAGATCCCTGGGGACCTCCCTGTCTGATATGAGCGCCGATGGCTGCTTATCCCCTGCTGCGCCTGCAACACACAAAGGGAATTGCCTTGCGAAATCTTTGCCAGGTGCAACGCCGTCCCATGAGTGTAGCGAGAGACGGGCCACAGCCAGCAACAGACCCGCGACAGCGGACCCATGGAGTCAGCTCCCGCGGGCGCCCAGCCAGGGAGCCTGGGCCCCGAGGCGGCGCGAAATCGACTGCCCCACGCGCAACATCCGGAGTGGGAAAGCCTCAGAGACAACCTGGTTTCATGGGTCCATCATCCCTCCAATAGACTTGGCAGGGCGTCACCGGGACGTCCGTACATTTGCCAATTGGCGGTTGGGGCTGAGTCAGCCAGACTGGCAGTCCGCCGGCGTTCATTTTCTGGCACACGCGAGGTCTGAGCGGCCTGGGGCGTGCAGTCCTTGCGGAGTGACCATCCCACAGGTGTCAACGCTGCACTCCGGCCTGCGTCGGCTGCAGAGCGGAATAGAGCTCCCTGGTCGGAACGGAGAAGGCCGCCCACCGGAGCTTCGTCGATCCGCGAGAATTTGAGTTTCTGTCCCATCCAGCGAGGTGACAGCCTGCCAGTGAACAGGTCCCTCTTTCCGCACCTCTTGGGGCCCGCCTGGGACAGAACGGGATACCCATAGAACAAGTCAGTCACAGGTCTTACTTTTCTGGTCTGCAAAAGTCGGTTTGATTTGTGCACCGAGCCCTGGCTGCGCCATCGACGAGCTGCATCTGGCGACTGTGGTACATTGCCGAGCATTGACACAAACTCACAGGCAGCATTTCCTTTCTTTCTGAAAGGCACTATCGCTGCGATGCCGAGTGCTGCAGTCCAAAAGGCTGGGGTGGTAGCCTCAGAGGCGTCTCAGGACCAGCCAGCGGCCAGGTGGGAGTTCCGGGCCTTCATGCCGCCATTTCCTGCTGCCACAGCACCCACGGCTACGTTCTTGCCAAAGCTCTTACGGCGCGTTCTCCTTGCCGTTCGCCGTTCAAAACGCTGAGAGGCTGCCTTTCGCACTGTGCGGCTACTTCCAGGCGTCAGTCAGCTGCTCATCGCCGACGCTCCTCAGTTGGTAGCACCAAGCTGGTAAGCGCCAATCAGAACAGCGACATCCACGGTGGCCCCTTCCCAGAGCATTCTGCGCTGATGTCGCTCAAAACTTCGAGTAAACTCCAGATCTGCAAAGCAAAGGAATGACCCTGCTTCACAGCAATCCTCAGGAAGTCGAGGGACACAGATGGATTCATCGGCAGATCACAACAAGAATGGCGAGGAGGTTGCACAATTGGCAACTAGAAACTTGCAGGAAGTCTTCCCACTGATGAGACAGCATAGCACATTTTCCCTTTCTTTTGTTTTGCAGAAGGCCCATGGTTATGTCCTTAAAGTGTGTTGTGTTCATTGTGAGACTCCTTGCAGTGTGGTTTGGGACTATACAGGCCTTAGTTGGAGCTGCTCAACCTGTGACAGCCTCCTAAGAACACCCACACCTGCAAGTGATCAGCACATCCTGGCGTTGAGAGTGGGCATTCAATGGTCCCAGCTCCTGTGTTCGATTGAGGCACTTCTGATGCAGTCACAGTATGTTCACACACATGGGAACATGGCCATGATACCAGGTCGTCACCATGTTCTGGAAAAGTTTCCTGCAGTCTTGGACGTGATCTGGCTCGTTTCACATCATAATTACCACAGTTCTCACACCAATCAAGGCAAGGGTGCGCTGCGCAACTTGCACACGGATGGCACAAACGAAGCAGCTTCGCGCTCAATAGTTATCAACAGTGGTGAACGGGACTGAGATGCCACTGACAACGCAAAAAATTGTGGCTATCACCTTGTGGAACTGTAGAATCCTCAGCAAGACCATACCTAAAACGTGGTAAGCAAGTGACACAAAGTGACGAAAATAAATAGACTCCTCACAATACTGCGGTTGCAAAGGGTGAGCACAATATCAACTGAAGCTGTCCTAGTTGAACGATGGATTGCCACACAAACGTTGTCGCTGTTGCCATTAATACAGACACACAAAATCACAATTCTCAATAGACAACTAAAGGATATTGGCAGTAAAATTCGGCTACTATTGTCAGCTGTGATTCTGCTCACAATAAGCATATTTTCGCTCAGATCAGCTAAGGAAGTATGCCTTGCCGGTCACCAAATTTGAGACAAATAGCTTGCTAAGAGTGAAAAGTGTGTCCACAGAAATGCATCAAACAGTGCCTGCATTATGGCTGCGAACTCAAACGATAATATCCTAGTTGCGAGAATTGTCACAACATAACAGCAACAAGCGACGACCGTGTTGAACTGTGGTGTGCCTAACACCTTCTTTATCTTGGTTGCGAGAGGAAACCAGGCATATGGAAATCTGCATGTTGCTGCCAAACCGCAGGGCTTGCAAATAGAATGTGCAAGTTGCCTTGGTGGGAGCAATGGTGCCCCTAGCAGTCCCTGTTTACATTAGCCCTCCTGACTGTTGCAGTTTTCATGGTGGTCTTGGATGGAGGGTGTGGGCAGTTCACTGACTATAGCCGCAAGCATAGGGGCTGAACTTCATTGCCCGGGTTACTTGTGAGTTCCTCTTGTACAAGGCTGGAACTTTTCGGAATTATCTGTAGAATATGCAAGAAGTGTATTGATGGTATGCCACCTGCAATACTCACAGAAAGGCGGGGTGTTATTAGTGGCGCACGTTTCATGTGGATCTGCAAGCCTCGGGGCAAAACAATATCGCATTTCCAGAAGGGGGCGTTTCAGGTCTCCAAGCATTGCGGATGCGTAAATCTGTAGAATTTGTAGCATTTCTTGCAGTTGCAATATCCGTTTACAGGGAGGTCTTGGCACAGAAACTCTTAACTCTTGAGGCCCAGGGCTTTGCTTCGACGTTTCAAACATGATCGAAACAAAGGCGTCAATACTCCTGTGATCTCGGGCTATCCCCCCCATTACACTACCTACACATTCATTCAATTGGCAGTGTGTCGTTCCCCCAGAGTACCGTAGATACCAATACTCCACTGCCGAGAGTGACAGACGCACTGGGGCCAGAGGTGGCGAGGTAAGTGGCCTCCCATTGCGCACACGGTTTTTTTCAACGACTTTTCCAGTATTGCTGCTTGTAACGTTGAAAAATTTGCGTCAATCTGCCAGGTTGCAGAACGAGCTGAGGGCAAAAGAGAAGGAGAACGATGAGGTGAGATCCTAGCACCGACAAGCCTCGCTGTGCAAATTGCAGCGGGACAACTCATTGTCACCTGCCTGCCCATTTGTTCCATTGAATTCGGTTTATTAACAACAGCGAAATGATGTACCTTAGGTATCTTCGGAAGCCAGGCAGCTCAAGCACAGCGTATTATCCAAAGAGAGGTGTGATTTGGACCAAGGCGTGCAGATTTTCAGCACCTAACACAAAAGAGATTATCTGAACCTGTGGCACAAATACCGTGCATTACATATGCTCCATACAATCGGGCTCGGATTCGTGCTTTGCCAGGTGCTTGGCCTTTGATATCTCTGCGCACATAGCGCATGACCACACTACTGCTCTCAAATTTTCTTTCCCGAACCCTGACTGATTCCCCACGTAGTAGGCGCCGAATGGGAGGCACAAACAGAGCCATGTGGACTCTTCAGGGCAGAGATTGCCTTGTACATTAAATGACCAATTATTGTCACTCTGTGGGTTCTTAAAATAGATTCATAGTCCACAAGGAAAAGCAGGCGGAGGAGCTGAAGGAGAAGCTGCTGAAAAGTCTCAGGTAATGACGAGTTGCCCACGCGATTGCGGATATCCACACATTTCCTAATACATGCACACTGTGCCTTCAGCCTGCTGTAAATGTCTGTACCTTCAGCATTTGCAGGAGCACAGTGTAGGCGTTGAATTATAGATCTTTATATTAACATTGACGTGCTGAGCCACCAATAACTTTTAGACATGGCATAGGCTCGATACTATTGACACACAACACCTCGCTGTGTAATTAATGGGTTATGGCGCTCCCAGATAATAGTTTCTCTGGGGAACTTCTGGTATGTACCTTAACATCATTTTAATGCCCGCTTTGTGGCCGTGCATGTGGATATGTGGAGGATCTGCTCTGCATTCTGCATTGAGAACACCCACATATGCACAAAGCAGACAGAAGCATTCTGCGGAATAGAAGCTGCGGGCTTCGAATTCTGCCACCAGGGAAATACCAAAGTTGCTCTTCAAGTTGTATCCAGTGTGACATATTCTCAAAGCAGCTTCCGAATTCTCCGCATGTGATTGACCCGGTTCCTGAAGAACGCTGGTCGTCACATTGACGAACAAAGTCCTGCAGAGCTGCAACATGATTCCATCGCAAACGCCCGTGGCGCAAGCGGATGCCGGCATGAATATTTCGTCTTTTGTGTTCCTAACGATAATAATATCTTGTTTCCAGCGATGCATCAGCAAAATCCAAGGAAATTGACGACCTGAGAACAGCAAAGGTACGGCAGCAGACCTAGCGGCTTTCGTACGGATGCCATGCGATTGTCGGGCTGGCGACGGCTCAGGCATGTGCTCATTGACGACGCAAACCTGTGCCAAACTATTAACAAACCTACGGTATTTGCTCAGCGCAAACTGGAGGGAGAGAAGTCGACGCTCAACAGACAGCTGGGAAAACTGAAGGAGCAGCTGTCCGTGCTGAGCAGCAAGGTAATTCTGCGATGAAACTCTCTTTGCCGCACCATGCAGTCCGCACACCGCGATTGTTTGAACTTTCATGTCCCTCTTTGTCCATGTGCATCGGACATCTGCAGGATTCAAATATCAATGCGGTGAAAGTGGCTGAGCTCGAGTCGGAGACAAAATCACTCAGGAAGGAACTTCAGACTGCGTCCACTGAGGTTAAGGTAAGTGTTTTTGTGGTCCGGCTCAAGCCCATGCATGCGTGTTTGCTTCCACTGCATTCGCACTGTTCTCACAGCTGGCTATGGGTGTGACAGACATGCACAAACATCATCCGCACGAAGGATAAGGAACTGGAGAAAGCGAAATGTCAGGTCTGCACCTCGTGTCCAACAGTCAGCAACAGAGACCAATGGTCTCAATGTCGACATGTTCCTGTTCCACGTCTATCAACACCAAAGCCGCAGTGCTTTCTTGCTGCCGCTGACCTCAGAAGTTTACAGCTGCCTTCCCTGAAGCAATTTTTATTGGACGACGCCTTTATGACATTAACTGTTGCGTTCAGGTGCAGCATCTCTGCGCGGGTCTGCCCCTTGTTTTTGAGGCCCTCCAAAACAGCGAACTGATATTGTGCCGTTGCGGGATGTTCGATCAGGTGGAGGATGCTGCGCGAGCAGTGGTGCGGAGCAAGGAGCTGCAAAACCAAGTTGCAGATCTGCAGAGACAAAGGGACACAGCGCGGCATGAAATTAAGACGCTGCAACAGGTGACTCGCTGGAGTGTGGTTGATGGCAGCCTCCTTTGCAGGTGGGCTGGAACCAACGCATCAGCTGTTGATCTTGTGATGGCAGGTCGAAAGGCAGAAAGAAGCCGAAATTTCCAAGTTGACAGCAGAAAACGCGGAAATGACGAGACAACGTCAAATTGCAAAAGACGAGCTCTCGGATGCAAGGGCATCCCTCAAGGTGAAGCATATTTACCCGGGACCCCTTTGCCGCAGCCCTAGATCCAAACCGTGTCTTTCAAGGGACGCTTCCTGGGTAATGCCGCATTCCATTTGTTCCCTAACATTGGGCATTGGATTTGTTTTATCACATTGGGCATTGGATACACATTGATAACATCACATCCACTGGGCATGCACACGACAGCATGTCAGTCCATCGGCGCCACAAGTTATTTACGCTCTTGCTTTGGTACGGTCTGCGCTCAGAACTTGAGGGTAGAATTCTTTCAACTCAAAAGAAGTTCCCTTGTGAGGTCCCCTTGCTCCCTTGTGTAACCTACGAGCTAAAGTTTCACATCTCGCTTAAGCGAGCACTGTCGACTTTGTGCTCAATATTGTTGGACAACTAAAATGCCTAGTTTTGGCATCAGCATACCAATGGCCATCGGTCTTACGGCCCTCCGTGTTGCAGAAATAGATACTGCTGCGCATGTCCACATTCCCGATTGGTCTGTTCCGCCACACAATCAGTCACGACTGTCAGCTTTGTGGCACACAATATGTGCCAATCTTGATCTGATTCGACAAACGGTCTACAGCGATTATAAAGAAGCGTGCAGGGTTCTATTCTGCACACCGAGGAGGGCGAACGCCGCGCCGGCTACTTTCCGGCTTGTGCTAATTTTGATGCCGGTAGCCAGTTCCAAAGCGTCCACGCCCTCGAACCTGAGCGCTGAGCATACCGATATCCGAGTGGGGTCTTCCCTTATGCACACGACGTGCCCCATGGTCACAAAGCCGGATAGTCCAGCAAGCAGCACGACTGCACTACATTGCACAGCAGTACATTGTGCCAATGTGTTACACTGTTGCGCATTGCACTTTCCTGAGGCACCAAGCGCGTTCAAGGTATTCTCGTGGCTTTTGGCTGCCTGCATTAGGTACAGGAGAAGCACAAGGAGGACATGCTGCAGGAGATCAGCCTGTTGCGTGATCAGCTCGCACGCACAGAAATCGTTGCCTCACGTGTGGTTGTGGCGGAGGTCAAGGCAGGTGAGCAGCGCACGGAGGTTCGCGTCTGGAAAATGGCGGAACGACCCAAGTGACGTTGAGCCTATTGCCTTTGCGTTCGTACGTGCATGGTATTTGTCATCAAGTGACAGCCACTTCAAATTATGGAATGCTGACAACCGCTTCAAATTATGGATGTCAGGCATGCTTAGGGTGACTGAGCTTCTGGCCCCTTTCAGCATCTATTCGCAGCGGCATTCATTATTCACACCAGCTTCCATTCTCCTGCACAGGCCCGTGCGGCCATGCCTCCCACATAATTGCGATCCAAATTCGAGCGCCCCTCGCACGGGCATTTGGGCCCCCCCGCCGCTCCCCAATAGCCTCAACATCAGCTCGCGCTGTGTTTTCGGCACCAGGGGCAAAGGATGAAGGGACCATCCCTGTTGTCCACCACATAGAGGAGGTGAGGTATCTTCAGGGCGAGATCCAACGGCTAAAAGAGAAGTTGGCCCATGCAGAGCGCACACAGTCGTGAGAAGACCCTGGTGTTCCAGAGAGAAGGAGAATATGCGGTTGCGCAGGCGACCATGCCTCTGAATGTGGGGTATGAGTTGGAGGGTGCCCAACGAACGGGCCACCGGCAACAGATCATAAAGATATTTCCATTCTGCGTTCGATGTGTGGGAATAGAAACCAGTTCTTTCGGGCAAGGATCCAGGACATCTGCAGCCATTGTGTCTGCATGCATGGCGCTAAACAGAAACGATGGAATTGGCGGGTTGGCAGGGTACTGTCAGGCCAAGTCATTAGAACATCCAAGGTATGTTGCGTAACAACAAGCATGGGGCTCACAGTTGCAGAACTCATTCGTGATTCTCAAGTTCCGTGCCCTTAGAATCGAGCAGACAACAAAATGTTCAATGTGCAAGCCTGGCATCGCCTTCCGATGGATTGTGATCAATCCAAATGGTTGGTGTGCAAGAAGGCTAACAACAGAGCTGAGGTTTTGGCATCCCTAGCGTTGTTCCCAGGGTGTAGAGCGTGACAATGATGCGTAGCACAATCACTTTCATGCTCTGAGCGCTCACGTGTGGGCGGTGGTTGCTTCTCTTTTACCAGCGTTGGTTGCCAGGACCTGTGGAATTCCTGCACCTTGTCTGACAGAGCAGCAGGAATCATTGGAGCGTGACCAAGCTGGAATTGGCAGGTTCTGGAGCCCAGTGCCACCACTCTGGCTATAAGAATATATCCTTAACTAAGAAACTTAAGGTTCTCCTGCAGGGTCGACGGACACCCTGGGGCAACATGCACTGGGAAACGTCCATCGGGTCACTGTTCACCTGCCTGTCTCGGTACACCATCCAAACTACAGCAAATGTCACATCTGGCCACCGCATGTAACAGATTCGAAAAAGGAGGTAGCTTTTCTGCACAGCTCGCACACAGCATTTGGTACATAGCTGCGAAAACCAAGTGTGACTGCAACACCTGCAACATGGAAAAGCATAGAATTGCCAAAAGCACGGCTGGAATGTTAAGAATCCTGAATTGCGTCGATGGTTACGCTGCAAATTTCTGCAGCCACACAATAAATGGCTGTGTCCAAAGCATGGTCCTGCTGAGTCAATGCAGGCGATCAGAGCATGTTAAGAGGCATACAAGATAAATGAGCACATCTTTACAGCCCCTCCGTTGACTGTACTAGAAGTACGCTGGGCGTCCAGTCGGTTGTTGGCGTGAAAACAGCTATCAATGCCACTGGAGAAGAGAGAAAAGAAGTGTCGTATGTGAATCCCCATGTCTGGCAGATGCCTGTCATCGTTCCTTCGCTTCAGGTTGGTCTGCGCTATTTTCACCTTTCTTGTTGCCGACCTTCTTCTTTTCTTTCAGGACTCTGCGCATATCATAGGCATCCTCGCCATCTGCATAGTACTTTGCCTCTATGTCATGGATCCTGCAAGACAGAATCAGGCTTCCTTTAGCCAGCCTCAAAGTTTTCGACTGCCAGTGTGAGACCCACTTTCCATGATCAGGAACACAGGGACCCCACATCAAGGGTATTGTGTATCCGCACGCATCTACAAGCAAGGTTTCATGGTTGCACTTGACAAATTTCCCAGGGCAAACACATGCACTGGATGTGAAATCAACTGCTGTGTATATTTTCTTAGCAATGGCTTCTGTTGCAAGTGCGGTGAAAGGCTTGAAGGTTGCCATGTTGTTCTCCATGCAGAACAATGATACTGGTAAGTATATCGCCCAACACGCCATCAGCCAGTGAAATGTCTATCAGGGTGACCACGTCCTTTTCATAATAAAGCCTGCGTATAACACATAACTCCCATGGTTCCCACTTGGATGAGCCAGAAACTGATGCATTGATGCTGTGCTGCTCAATAGAATTCCCTTTGGGCCCCAAATCGCTTTACGAAAATCACATGCCGATTGCGATGTGGCAAATTATCTTTATCCAGCCTTTCAGACATTACATTGGATGCTTTTTCTGCAAACTCTTATGCTCTCCAGCTAGTTCGTCCCTTTGCAGGCCCGCATCAAGTCAGACAATTCTTTCAAGGTGCAACACTAGCATACAATACATGAGATCAGCATGGCTGCTGCAATGCTGCAAACATTCAATACTCGAGCTGGGTCCTCCAAGCTTCACTGCCACACCAATTGTATTCCCATTAGTCCCAGCAGTCGATCGAGCCAGATGCGAATGCAGATTGCGTTCCGCTGTTACCAAAAACTTGTTCAAATGCAACACCAACACTTGTGCAGGTGCTATTAAGGTGCCATCCGTTGTGATCCCCTGCAAACATTGTTGACGATCAGCCTCCCCGGGCCTTGGTGCTGCCTTTGCTGTGGGCAACGCACACTGTGTCGAAGTACAATAACCCCAGTTTGACAAGGATTCATACAAGCTACTTGTGCTGATGCAACAGCACATAAGGCACCGCCTGCAGTCCCACAACATCACAAACCTGTATCCCAGAGTCTCCATGTACAAATGGTGAGCCCCTTTGTTGGTGACACGGACATGAAGCGATGAATACTCAGCATCAAACACCTGCTCCATGGCTCTGTCTGCAACAAGTACACAATGTACATTTCAGTGACAATTTTTGGCCCGGCAAGATGCCTGGGTGCAACACAGGTGTTGGAAGTGGCAAGGTGCCACATTCTTGTGTGTCTGGAGAAAACTATACGACCAGCTGGACTGAGACCCTGGCAGTGGCTTCAGCAGCCTCCAAACAGGGAAGGCAGTGTTAACAACATGCACTGGGCTTTTCAGTCTCTTGACAGTAAAGTGTCCACGACACAAGGAGTCCTCCAAGAAGTTATTCTTACGAGCGGCATTCATCAGTTTGGTTGCCAGCCCTAGCTTTCTGTGGGAGCGTGCAACTGCCAGCGATGTTATGTGGCCATGGACCTCGCTCGCATCTTCCTCCCTGTCAGCACAAAGAAATTTTGCATTTTGTTTGTATGCTGATTCGCCATCGAGCAGGACAGATCGGTCTGTCATGGCAATGCATGCACCATGAGAGTACGGAAGGGGAGGAAAATCCTGATCACGTACTGGCAAGAGCACAAAAGAGAAGCCCAGCAAACTACTCACATCTTGGCCAAAACGTATCCAACAATCTTCCCGTCATAGTCCTCGGCCACATACAAGAGTTGGGGCCATGAAAGTATGTGATAGAAGTAATACTGCCGCACATGACACAACAGCATATGAGATCCACACTAAAATGGCTCATATCCGAAATGGGCAAGGGCTGGACAAGTTTTGGCACATGCAATGAGGAGTTCCGGAAACACAAAGCCATGATGTGCAAAATGAATTGCCACAGGTTAGCCGGTGGGTCCGGTTGCACACCAAAGGGCAAGCAGGTTAGTGGTGCTTCTAGATTTCGCGCAGGTTCATGTGTCCCTAAAGCACATCACCAACATGTCATCTCTTCGCCAGGTCTGCGCGTGAGCGCCCTTCCCCTCTCACCTTCAACTGGTAGTTTTCTGGCAGGCTGTTAATGCAAGAAAGGCGACACGGCGCCGTCAGCACACCGCAAAACAGCCCGCGACGAAGCTGCTCAAGGTCACACGGGTACTCCACCTACCAGAGCAGGTTGCACCTCTGCATCGCCAGCAGGTCCTTCATCATGGCGGGTCGAATGCTCACCATGCTGGCTCGCGAGGGGCGCACGACAAACAGGCGGCAGCCCACCCGTCCGGGCAAGACGGGAGCCGGCAAGGGTCGCAACAGATTTTGGGTGTCGTCACGGCATTTATCCGCACGTATGATTGTATCGTATTCTGCAGACACTCTCGGCGTATGCTCCAGACTGTGCACAAGGTACTATCGTGCACGGGCCCTGCGTCCAGAGTGTCGTACAACCCTTCCCACACTTGCGCGAGAACGGGCTTGTGGTGGTGTGTGTGGTTCCCGTCCCGTGCGTGCGCAATGCAGAAGGTTGGCTGGGCGACCCACCGAGAGGGCCGGCACAGTGGAGGGCTTGCGGGCTGTGACACAGCGATCGGAACGGAGGTGGAGCGTGCGTTGGGAGCATCGCGCCATGCATTGGAAACTAGGAGCACGGAACGTTGTGGCGTTGCGCTGTAACGCCGCTTCTTGGGACGGTGATTGCGCAAGGGGAGAGTGAAACGGGGCTGTGCCGTCAACAAACAAAGGAAACGGCGCCGCAAATGGTTGACCCGTGCGACATTGAGATGCATCTGGAACAAAATGTATTGGTCAGCTCCCAGGCGGGGTGTTCAGTGCTATTGGCGCAGGATTGCTGGCAGAGCCTCACGCACGGCAATACGTGCGGCAGCATGGGTTAGTGGGAGGACAGGCGGGGGTCTGTTGCAAAAAACGGCTATGCTGTTCTGACGGCGCGCTCCCGGCCTGGCTCAGTTCTGTGGGTGCTAACATTCGCTTACATTGCTGTACCTGTGAGGACTATCTGCGGGTGGTGTCTATCGCTGTCCGCGGGTGAAGTCTTCACACGGTAGCCAGCGGGACTGCAGGACATTTCGCAGAGTCGCTCGGTGTCGCCTCAACATCAAGTCCTTGCTGGCAACGAAATGGGCGTGATCAACTGACATGCCAGAGATAGTGTGAGAATGGCATTACATGAAGAAGGCAGTGCTCCCTGCGTGTGGGCTTTTAACAGTGCGGTGACGGATAAGAGCCGGAGACAAACGCGGCCGGATCTCAGCGGCCCTTGTGTCAATCACTGAAGAGCACAGGTGAGTAGAAGTCCGAATTCAACTTCGAGCACATAATTCTTGAATCAAAGCAAAGCAACCAGCTGACAGCTTGGGACAACAGAAGCGTAATGGGCACAAAAAACAAATAGTTGCAATGGCAGTGTCTTTCTGCCCCTTTGTTTACAAACAGTCCTTGCCAATATGCATCTCTTGCAAGAAAACAGAAGATATGCTACTGTGCACTAAGAAAAATTGAGTCAGGTCCTATATGACACACCAGTGCTGCCACAGTGGTGACGAGCTCTCAGACCTTCACACCATAACCAGAGAAACTAAAGTGCTGGCAACAGAATCTGAGCATCAAGAAGCAGCTCACCCTGTCAATTGAAGGATGCCGGACATCAGTCGATCTGCCAATCAATCTGCGTTAATCCGTTCTTTTCTAGGTATTTGTTGGCCTTTGAAAAATGGCCACATCCAAAGAAGCCTTTGTTTGCTGACAATGGCGATGGATGAACAGTTTCAAGAACACAATGTGCAGCCCTGTCGATCCTCTTTCCCTTCATCTGTGCAGGCTTCCCCCAAAGCAGGAATACCAAACCTTTGCGCTCTTTATTCAGGTGTGAGATGACAGCGTCTGTGAAGTTCTCCCAGCCCTGCTTGGCGTGTGAATTTGGCTCATGTGCACGAACTGTCAGCACAGCATTCAGCAGCACCACACCCTGACCAGCACACAGCAGGCAAATGCATCATTCCCTATCAACGACAATCCTGTGACAGGATGGACACCGCTCAAAGCAAGTTTTCTGGAGCACATTGTTGTTGATGGGAACAACATTGTCCCAGTTTGACAATTAATGTGAGGATGTTGCCTCTGCTGGCACACTTTGTCCACAACAAGCATTCTGCAATGGACACAACTCCCAAAAAGAGGGGCACAGGACTCCCAGGGGCTGATGTGACTCCCTCTCACACTCACCTGCCGTGCCCACTTGCTCAAATCTCCGTGATCAGGAATGCTGCAACCAACGTCACCATGCAGTTCTTTGTACATGTTCCTCAAACTGGGAGGGATCTTCTCCTCTTTCGACACTGAAAAGCACAGCCCCATAGCCTGATTCTCTCCATGGTATGGATCCTGGCCGATTATGACCACCTTAACGCTGTGCACAGACAAATTTCAACATTCAGTTTCCTATGACGTTAAAATCAGCATTATAGAACGTCACCATGGGTCCAACACTCCATGGCTGTGATCAACAACAATATCAACTTCCCCATTCTTGCCCAGATCTAGCAAGCAACGCAGTGTGTGCAACTGCAAGGAGGCAAAACACCATATGGAGCTTCCTGGCAATGCACATACACTCATTGGAGGTTGTGACTGGGAACTTAACAGCATAAGAAATAATGATCAATTGACCACTTGTAACCGCCGCAAATGCTTGCCAAAACCACTGTATTTTTAGACTTGCATAGTCCCCTGGCATCATCCAGCGCCCTGGATTAAATGTTGCTGAATTGTTGAAACAGCAGCCAGCGATGTTCACAGTCTTATTCCCAGCAGTCTCCAATAAAACACAAAGCAAAAGCTGCACACGGCTCTGAGGTAATGCCCTTCAGTGCATACGATTCCCGCAAGCGCTTGTCCCAACCACACCTTTCAAAAGGACAAGAATTCAACGCGTTAAAAAGTGTGTGGCTCGGCGGGAAGATTTTAGTAGTGCTCGACCATTCCTTGTGCACAAAGCCCTGCAGCTTGGCGAAGTATGGCATCCCAAACTCCTTCGACAGTCTCGACTTCCAAGTCTCCTCAACGAGCAGACTTCGCAGCTCAGGATGCTGACCATTTTTCACTGCCGACGCAACAGCCTGCAGAACAAGCGCAACACTGCCATTCTGTAATTGCTGGTTCAACACAAGACCACTCTCTGCCAGCCATCACTGTTGGGTCCGTTGTCCCGCCACCGCAACACAAGCAGTCCACGCACCGGAACACTCTTGCAGTGCGTTCTCCATCGGGAAACGCACAGAAACACCCCATTCGCGTTCAGCTGCCCCGCGCTTTCCGCCAACACCACGATGTGGCAGCGCATTCCCATCGTGCTCGTCTTCCGAACCCAACAGCAACAGACCAACCACGCCCCAGGTCAGCGGCGAACCTACCTGCCGCGCGAGAGCCATGTTCTTATTGACCAGTATGTTCTGTTTCTGCGCTGCAGACAGAGCTGAAGCATCCGGGTCCCCTGGGGCGCCGTCTGTGGCCTGCCCGGCTCCAGATCCGGATGCGGAGGCCACCCTCTCTTCCCGATCAATGGCGGGTACATCAGCATTCAAATCCACCACCTCCGCTCGGGTTGACGTTCCGGCCTGCAAGGAATCTCCCCATCACTTTGACCAAGGTTGCCGGTCACCATTCCCCAGTCACAAAGGCGACACAACGGCCGGACCAAGGGAGGAGCAATATACCCGCTCAGGACGCTGCCTCTTGGGCTGCGACTTGTGGTGAAAGAAGTCCTCGATCGAGCGCTTCCCCATGCCGCCGCCGCGCCGCGTGGCCAGCAACGCCCACGAGTTGCCCCGACGTTTTGGCGGGCACCCATTTTGTAGCGCCAACACCCACCTGGAACGCATCCGCCTGGAAGGCGGGAAACCCGTGTGGTGGTGTCCGTTGAAGGAATGCGGCGAGAAGTGCAGTACATTGTACATTGATGACAGAAACCCAAGGCATCTCTTCCCACAACTGCACAACACTCCCCCACCAACCCCGCACCCACAGGTCGGTGCCTGCGCAAAGCAGACGAAACAGAAACGAATGGCGTGGAGGCTGTTGCGGTCGAGCTTCAGCAGCTTGCCGGCGGCCTGTTCCCAGTGGCGTTCTTACTGGGATAGCGGCGGCGTCCGCTGCCAGGCGAATGCATTTTGGAAACTGCATCACAACCTCAACCGCCGGGGAATGGGGGACGGCGCTGTTCCTCAATTTCCGCCACCAGGCGATGGTGGGTGCAATTATTTCCGTCTACCGGACTATGGGCACACACTGTCCGTTGTTTTGGTCCATTAATGTCACATCTGCGTCAGTCTTGGCTTCAACGTCGGCTCCAAATGGACCCAATGCGTGATTGCACAACCCCAGTGCGCAGCCGATCATGCAGGATAGTTCTGTGAGCCTGTAGTGGCGTCCAATTGCTGCACAGACACTGGCATGAGCATCCTAATCGATCAGTCCGCAGTTCGAAAACTCCCTCCTCCGTTCATGGTGATCCCACATAATGAGCAACAATTGTGGTCAAGTGAGATAAGCAGTGGAGCAATCTGCTACGTTGTCACTCGGCACTCTAGTTTACAGTCTTTGTTTGTCCTGAGTATATCCTGTGGTGCATTGCAGGGACCCTTGGCAACCTGGTGTTCCCTGTTTACGACCTGAGAAAGCAAAAGGTGGGCTGCAGGGAGGAAGAGGGAAGCAGAGTTCCCAGGTCCTGTTAGATTTCTCGCCCGCTACTCAAGGAATGGGCTGCTCATGAAATCAACGCAGGCTGGTGATGGCAGCTACACAATTGGACAGCTGGGCACTATTTTCCTGTGCAGGTGGGCACAGTTGCCCTTGGCAAAGACGTTTTCAACGTGCCCGTCAGAAGAGACATCCTTCAAAGGGTTGTGCGCTGGCAGCGAGCCAAGAAGCAGCAGGTACTTGGCGTCTCGCCGAGCCCATAGGCGGTCGTCCATGTGCAGCAAGTTCCATTTCTGTTTACAGATTGAGACTGTTTTCAGGCTAAGACAGTCAAAAGTATGGTAACTCTTACTTCGGTCCAAACAGAGGGGCTGCATAATGCGTGGCTCTTCAACCCGTTTGAGGACTGAGGACCACTAATATCTGAAGCATTTGTAGCCGTGCAAGGTGCTTGAAGTTGCAAGAATCTGTTGTGTCGCCACACCAAGGAAGCTTGAAGGCAGTGTGATTCCGCATGTCAACATTGCTGCCCATTTTGATAGCTTGCAAGTACACCAGACTTCATGAACCAAGGAATTTGTCAGTCTGTAAAAAGCAAGGGAAGTCGCGCAAATTGCAGCGAATTGTTTGAATTTTGGTGCAAGTACCAGTATGCATGGAATGTTGTAACCGCAGGCACAGGGATAGCCACAACTGCAGTTGCTCGTGCCATTGGATTGTCACGATCAACACCAAAGTGACTGAGAACCCATTGCTTTGGCATGCTACCACTGCTCCCTGCAGCCAACAACTCCCAAGATGTAGGATAGGGGCAGTGACTTTCCAGATTCCATTCATTCCCAGCTGACCTTGTGGTGGTGCACGTTGTGCTGCAAATCGCATGTGTCCTTCTGCATAAAAGTCGAGACTGACCTTCATAAACGAAACTTGTGTGCCAAAGTTTTCTTCCAGCATTGCCTCCCATTGTCACACACCCCTCAGCAGCAAGGTGTTAGCTCCGGCACACCCCGAACAACGACTGCCACAGTTGCTGTGTCACCACCAGCTGGCATGACTGTGCTCTCTTGCTGTTGTGCAGGGCACCCACAAGACCAAAACGCGCAGTGAAGTTAGCGGTGGAGGAAGGAAACCGTGGCCACAGAAGGGCACTGGCAATGCTCGGCAGGGAAGCATACGGGCACCACAGGTAGGCTGAAGTGTACACTGGAGTAGACAGGAACGCCTTTCTTGTTGTGAGCAATATCAACAGCTATAGTGCCCTCTTGGAATGCACTGGAAGGGAGAGATGGATCCAACGAAGCACATGCTGAACCTGCAATGCATCGGACAAGATGATGCTCACTGTTGATTTGAACTGTCTGGTGCCCATTTGTGGGGAATGTGGCTGTGCACAGAATGAATGTGCACATATGTGTATGTATGGGTACAGCTGCTGATTTCTTCTGTGACAATAATTTCTCAGTTTGACCCACCCTACAGCTAGTCATTGTTGCTTACACTATTGGGCTGTGAGTGTGTGCAATTGTTTAAGCAACAAACATTGCAGTGAACTTTAGTTTGCCTTAATCCCATTGTACGTGCTTAATAACACTACCCATGCGTCTCTTGGCCAAGAATGCTGTCAAACACAGGCAACAGATCCACACAGACCTTGAATGTCATGCATATGCTGGCTTGTGTCACAGTTTGGGGGTACTGAGCACGCACAGGCACCCCTCAACCTGGCGCTGATCCGGCAGGCCAGCTATTAACGCCATTGCAATAGATATCCATGGCCATGATTGAGTTGCTGAATGCTTTTAATGTGAAAGAGGGCATTTGCAGTAGTGTTGGCTCTGAACATTGTATGGAGAGAGTATGGGCTCTGTACTTACCTGTACGTGCTCTGGACGTTGCTGAAGGTCTTAACCTCTGGCATCTTTCCAGTGAGCGCCACGTTTTGCACACATAGACAAGTCTCTGCCCCATTTCAGGCTATATGAACTTGCTGTTTAAGGTGGTGAAAGACTTGCATAGGAACCAAGAGTAGTCTGTCGTGGCACAAAGTTTCAGTGCTCATACCAAGGGTAGTATGCGCATTGTATTGTCATCCACTACTTTAAGATTGCAACATTTCTTGACTTGGTGCATACTGTTCTGGTCCAGTGGCGGGGTGGAGGAATTGCTCATGGGCCAGTGCCACGCTGCCATGCCCACAAACTACCAAAGAAAGTCAGGAGACTAGGGCTGAAATGTGCTCTCTCAGTAAGTTCTTGCAGCTGGGTGCACTGTTTATTCAATGATGTGGCGGGAGGTCCTGGACAGCTCCTCCTGGCCGTGCTGTGGCTCTTCTATGTTCCAGAAACCTCTGGACTATTGCAATGGAGTCTGCGGTGATGGCAGATGCACCACCGACAGTGTTCAGTCATGCAGCTCGTTGGCCTGTGCAGTGGTCCCCAGAGTTCACCACTACTTTGGTTCAGCAACAGCAGAGGTTTGGCCTGGTCTCACAATTTAGCCGTGTTCATTGAAGACATCAGCATTCCTATTGTGGTGTGTGCACAACAGACATTCTTTACAGGCATTCACCATTTCAGGGATGTTCTGGAAGGCAACAATGGCTCACTGTATTTTTGCTTGAAAGCGACGAACTTGGCATTGGATACTGATATGATACAATCCACCTGGGAGCAGGGCCAGGTCGCTTTTTTTGGGAAGTGTTCAGGCTCACAGTGGTGTTGATTGTCTTGTTAGGCCAAGACAGTGGAACAGCGGTTACTGATAGTTGACTCCATTGCCATGGACGATGGGAAAACGGTGAGCTTGCAGGAGCAATAGGTGCACAGAAACTCTGGGTTGACTATTGGGCTCAACAACAAAGATGCTGCTGATGTTTACAGCCCATTGCTCAGCTCCCACACAACCATTTGCTCTTGGAACGTGGTAGAATATTTTCTTGCAGTTCGAGCCACTGCAGGAACTACGGCCTGAATAGCATGAGCTGTTTTGCATTCTTGTGTCAACACATGTTCCGAAATAGCTGAATTTGGACATGTCACAGTGTTTGCTGTCGATTGTCACCTTCACCTTGCAGTCTTGCCTGCTCATTTCTCACCTGCTTAATTGTGGATCGCCTTTGCAGAAACACCTCAGCGAGCGACTTGATGTACTGCTGGATGGGGCACCACGGCGGTCAGTGCTGCTTATTGATAGTGGAAAGCAGGCGCCAGATGGAGGGTACGGTGTAGTACTCCTCATTCGAATGCTTGTCAATGTGATGTGTACTTTAGGGTGCACACAGCATGGGCTGCAGTTTACCATCGGTCGATGTTCTTTGTATTTGTATTTGTATTTGTACTTGTATTTGCATTTATGCTTGTGTTTGTATTTGTGCTGCTCTTCCTTTCTGGCAGAAACTCAATAGTGTGGTTGCATTGCAGATTCCCACTAATTTTCTTGTGTTTGATGCAGTGAATTAGTAAGACGGGCGGGCAGCAATCTGCCAGGAGTTGATGTCCTACCCTCTGAGGTGTGTAGATGGCTGCCTGCATTGTCGATGGTGCCAGTTGTTCCCATTCCCTTTTGCATTCAATGCAATTGCTGCATCCCTTCCAAAGACATCCAATTATATGAAGGGCACTTGTAGCGGTCAGATGGTTTTGTAGTTTCGGCTGAGTCGGCTCGACTGCATATTGTGTGCTCATGGCGTGTTTTGGTACCTTGCATCTGTTTAATGCCTGACCCCTATTCTCAACAGACTCAGCAGACAGTGGCTGTTGTGCATGGCATTGCATGGCCACAAGACAGGCGCTTGATCACATGCATTCAAATGTCCCAGGGTGTGGGGAAGGAACTTTGGGGAGTGCTTTCTAGAGTGGTTGACACAGAACAATGTGCAGTAGAACAAATCCTGTTGGCCATGGGGCGATGTGGGCTGCCCACATCTTGGAATCAAACTGTACACATGCATTCCAATCGGGTTCCATGTGCAAAGAGATGAAGGAAATACAATACACAACATTATCCAGCAGCTGTTGGTTCAGTGGATTGTTGTCTGACGGGGAATTCACCAAGCCTATCGCACCATTTGGTGATGTAGCGGCTGCAGCAACGTAGTGTCTCAGCGCTTGTGATGCTTCAAGTGGTCATTACAGTGTTCAGCATCTACTGGTATTGGAAAATATGAAGGCAACAGCAGCCTGTGGAAATGCATCTCTCCAATATATCACCAAACATCACCAAAAAGTGAGGGGCTGCCATTGCCTGGAGAACTCATACACAGTATGCAGGGTCACTTTTGTGCATGATGCACATCGCTGCCTGTTGTCATGCTAGGGGTTGAATGTCTACAGCATCCTCAGACGTGACATTCTAGTCCTCACAAGGGGCGCAGTGGACTTGGTGACGGAACGCCTGCGGCGGTCTATCAATCGGTAGCCCAAGCTAGAACTGCAACCAACTGTACCGATGCACCATGCTTGCATGCAACAGGCCGCAAACATGTTTGCGGCTTGTACCGGGTCAGTTTAGCGCTTGTGCTGGTGGTGGCTCTTTACTTCGGATTGATTCAGCAGGGCTGGCAGCCATTTTAATTGGTACCATTAGAACAGTGTTGGGTTTGGCCTTGCGGATGCTGAGAGGCTGTTGATTCGTGGTTGATCTGTGATATGCATTCTGATGGAATACAGAGCTAACCATATGTTTTATTGTCTTTCAATGGAGCTGCACAATTTGTGGAGGAGTCGTTTCTGGGCACATAGATGGCAAGAGCATGCACCTATAAGCTATGGATCCAGTGATGCCATCGTCAGTAGTTTGTTTCACCATCACTAGAAGCGAGTACATAAACTGCATGATATTCAGCCGGTCCAATGTCATCCAGACGGCTTGGATTCCTGCAAAGACGTGATGGAAACAAAATTTGTGTGCTTGGCCTGAAGTTGTTGCGAAGCTTGTGTTGCGATGTAATTTGGGACCCAAGGCCCTCCCAGAATGCTGGCCCAGGTGGTCATCAGCGCTACAAGGCTCCACAAGAACGCCCGTAGAGCAGCCAGGAACTTCATGCTCGGAGGGTAATTCCTGGCACCATAGTTGTGGAAGCAGCGATCTTACCTTTGGGCAACCAGTAGGTGTAGCCATATTGGGCTGCCGGCTAAGCGCTTGAAGGGGGTTAAAATTGCATACAATCTGCCTTCAGTCGGCAAGAAAAAGGGAAGGACCGTCAACATTTGACTCGTGGCACGAAAAATAATGAAAGCCCCAGGAGACAGTCCAACGGCAAGGAGAAGCGAAAGCGAAGTCCCTGGCAAAACTCCTTATCCACAAGACTGGAGAGCGACGCTTCAGAAAGACCGAAAGCTGAATGCCAACAACGCAAGAGGGCTGCTCACGAAATCACCCCACATTTTCAGCATTCACACGTTTTCCCACATTGACCTTCCCTGCCAGATTCGGCCTTCCAGCCCAGTGCCATCGCGCAACGGGGGGCCACGACGCGCCATCGCTGTCCCCCCCCCGCCAACCTCACTATGAGCCCCGACGGGCAGTCGCACCTGGAGCGAATTGGCGGCGCCCTCAAGAATGTCCAAAGGTGAACAACCGCCCCTCTGGCCCCTGCCCCGGCCGCTCGTTGTGTGCACTCGGTGGAACACCGTTTGACGTGCTGCGAACCGTCGTCCCAGTTTTCTTCGAGGGAATCGTGTGCCAGGAATGGCAAAGCGGAAGGAGCAGCCCGCGGAGCCGGGGGCCCCCCACGGGCCATCGGAGTCGCCCATGGCCAGCTCCAGCGGCAGGACAGAGCGGGCAGCTCCAGAGCCGGGTGCTGCGGTCTACAATGCGGTGCGTCATGACCAGCAGGTAGGTGAGACTGGTCTGCGCTGCCGAGCCGCAGACTCGTATCGGTTGTCAAGGAGGCTTGGCGGCAGTTGATGGGGCCTGCGCTTGGGGATGTTCGTTGCCATGCGTTCCCATCTGCAGGGAGATGTTTTGTTGTTGTGCGACGCCCAAGTCGAATCAACGCTTTTGCTCACCGGGAAAGCGCTGCGGGACAGATTCGGTCCGACGGAACGTGACCTCTGGGATCTCGGGGACTAGTTGGCTGTGGGGTGTGTTGCTTCTCCGATCCTGACCTTGGGAGCGCGGTGTGCTGGAACCGCTGCAGGATGGCGGACACCAGGCGTTGGGTCCGCGGGAGCCTCCGGTCGTCCACACTGCGCAACACGCAGCGGCTGAAGGCGTGCGTCGCGGGAGCAGAGACGAAAATTCGATGCAGGAAACTTCAACATCGCGGGGACTGCAACCAGTGGCGAGGAGCAAGTCGATCCTACGAGAAGGAAAGTTCCAAAAATTGCTGAAGGCAAAGATGGTGAGTGCAGAAGGAGGGAACTAGCGGGAGTGCCTAATGGGAGGGAACTAATGGGAGGTGCCTTGGGGGGGTGCTCATGAGGGAATTGTTCCCACCACTCTAGAATCAACATTGTCTGGCTTGTTCTGGCATACTCCGGCTGCCATTGCCTTTGAATTCCAGTCTGCAGTGTTTATCCAGTGTGGAGTTGTTTCTGATGACTGGGACAGTAGGGGTCCTCATCGCCTTTTTGGCCTTCTAATGCATGCCGCAGGTGAATATGGACAGCCTGCGAGAACTGGCCTGGAGCGGAATTCCACCGGGGCAACGTGCAGTGTGCTGGCGACTGCTCCTTGGGTACCTCCCCCCAAACAGGTGGACTTGGGTCTGTTGCCCTTGCCTTGGGACAGGGCCTCACACTCTTGACAAGTCTCTGCTGTGGACTGTGCACCTGTGCAGGCGGTGGCATCCCTTGGAATTGCCTTGACAAAGACAAAGCGGTGCCCTTGCACAATGTTAGAGATGACAAGCATCTACTCAGCCAAGAACGTTTTTGTGTCCCACATCCTCTCAGTTTATTCGATAGCCATCCATGCAGCACCTTGTCAGGCAGAGCTGATACTGGTTTGTAACATCTCTTTGCAGTGAAAGGCAACATCTTGTCTTGCAAAGGAAAAGACGAGAGTACCAAAGCTACGTTCCCGAATACTACGACATTTCCAACAGCATGCGTTCAGAAGAGGAGGTTGGTGCACTGCGGCAGGTGGGAGTGGATGTGCCCAGAACAGCGCCTGGTGTGCCTTTCTTCCAGCAGCCAGCTGTGCAGAAGTCCTTGGAAAGGATATTGTACATATGGGGCGTCCGGCATCCTGCCAGTGGGTATGTGCAGGGCATCAACGACCTGGTGACGCCATTCCTGGTGGTGTTTGTGTATGAACATCTCAAAGGGCCCATGGACACCTGGCAATTTGCCGATCTACCAGAGGTAAATTTCCATGCATATGCGTGTGGTGATGGGATGTTTTGCAGCCATCTGGGTCAAGACAAGACTTTGCCTTGAGCTGCAGATTGTATTTCATCAAGTCACCTGAGATTTGGACTTGAGTCTTATTTCTTCGACCTTGCCAGCGCCTTCTTGGAATTATGCCTACCCTGCCCCAGCTCAGTGATGTTGTTTAGGTGATCGAGTTGAGTCGCTTCATGAATTATCCCCAGTGGCATTGTACTGAACGGTGTTTGGAACCTTGAAACCACAGCCTGATGGAAGTTGGCAAAGATGTGGTCTGTGGGATATGCCTTTCAATAGTATATGCCAAACCTGTGACACCTTGCACTTGTCCTTTTCTTGCAGGATGTCATTCTCGACGTTGAGGCAGACTCGTATTGGTGCCTGTGCAAACTGCTAGATGGCATACAGGATCACTACACATCGGCACAACCAGGGATCCAACGTGCGGTCTTCAAGGTCAGGGAACTGGTCAGGTGACAGTCAAGCCACTAGTAAGGAGGAGGTCCACTGCTGAACGATGTTAAGCACTTCAAATGCAATATGGCGCATGTTCATCCACTGCAACTGCATGCACTTGAGATGTGTAGTGGCGATTTGATGGTGTGCACAGTTCAAATGCAATACGGCGCATGTTCACCCACTGCAACTGCATGCACTTGAGATGTGTAGTGGCGATTTGATGGTGTGCACAGTTCAATCGAATACTATGCAACAGAAGTTATAGGGTCCCAAAATTTGCACATGCATACCTAGAATCGGCTTTCAGTTCCAGTGCAAAAATGACAGTTTTTCTTGAAGCTGTAGCAATTGTGCTTGCAGAGCATTTGCGACTTTTGACAAGCTGTCTTGTGCTAAAGATCATCACCAATGCCATTTCTGCACAAAGCCTATCCACTGTCGTCCTGTGGCAAGAAATTCTGGGTGCTATTGGCACCTTGCAGCCTACTCTCAAGGCACGAACGAGCCTCTTTTGGTCACAAATGGTCAGGTGCTGCTTCAGTTATGCCCCAAAGAAAATGATGGGCAGGTTATGACCTGGAAGCTGTAAGCAGCAGTCACACTTCTGAGGGATATAATGGTGAGACAGGCTAGAAGATGTTGATATGATCAACATAGTTGACCCAGATGCTGAAACGGTTGAACCCAAAATTGCGTTTTGAGCCTCCCAGATTAGAGTGGCTTCGTCGTGTGGATGTGTGCTGTGTGAATGGTGGGCTCCCTGGATTTGGGGTACCTGCAGCTTCTTATGACGGAAAGTGCAACATTTTCTTCACGCATTGTGTTTTGGCTAAAATGAGCATGTGTCGAGCATCCACACTGGCCTGGTGGCCTCATGGATGGATAAGAAGCTTGCCTTGCAGGGTACCGTCCAGCTTGAGTGCATACTAGTGGTGCCGAGGCATGAATTCAGCAGACCATTGGCCGCTCTCCCTGATGGCAGAATGTGGTGCCTACTATGGACACATGCAGCCCACATGGTTCTTCAGCCTGTTGTGTGCAGCCACCGAACAGCACTGTGCTCCTGGCAGTGCATGCAAACGCACTATAAAATATTTGCCCTCATTCCATATGATTCTGCTGTAGTACTTTAACGAACAATGCAATGTCTGTGCAAGTTTCTGCTCGTTCCTTGAAGCCCAGGAAGGCGTTTGATGGCTGAAAGTGGATGTGCTTGCAGATGTCCAATTGGTGTGTATTGCTTGGTTTTGCAGACGAATTGATGAACGTGTTGCGCAGCACCTTGACGACCAGGGCATAGATTTTCTCCAGTTTGCTTTTCGATGGGTTAACTGCCTGCTGGTGCGCGAAGTGCCATTTGACGTGGTGGTTCGCCTGTGGGACACATATTTGGCTGAAGGCCAGAGATTCAGTGACTTTCTGGTGAGTCTCATGGCTGTCACAGCAGAGAGGAACTGCCCTGATAGGATTTACAAGTGTACTGCATCACTATCAGGCTGAAATTTGATGCAGCAAGTGGTTTGGAGTTCTTGAGAATTCACTCATCACGACTACCAAGAACAGTGCGATTCGCTCTGCGTCGCTGCACAGTCAGCCCATGCTTTGCTGCAGTATTGCTCGCCTGAAGCAGTGGGATTTGTGCTTATGCAGTGGTAGCATTGGTTTGCTGCAGGTCTATGTCTGTGTTGCATTCCTGCTGCACTGGTCTGAAGAGCTCCAAAGGAAGGAGTTCCAGGAGATGGTTATCTTCTTGCAGCATCCCCCAACTACCGAGTGGACTGAACAGGAGATCGGGGTCGTTCTGTCTCATGCGCACATGTACCGGACAAGCTTTGAGAAAGCACGAAGTCATTTGAGCTGATCGGGAGTGAACGCTGGATGCACTGTAGTCATGTCCTGCTGCAGAGGGCTGTGTCTTGGAGGAAAGGCACAGCTGTCTGCCCAATTGGTTTCCAGATTACTGGCCAAGGCTGGTTATGACTCCACCTTTGTTGATTTTTGCTAGTCGCTGCGGCAACTTTGGGCTCCTGCCGTCCTTGGAGTTGAACGCAATAATCTGGCTTTCTGTGACCTTGCGCTGTGCTCACCATCCCTCATTCTCCTTTGCATTCGGCCCATAGTGGTGCTGCACAGACATGACATCGCAGCTGGACTCCAGTTGTGATGATGACCACCACGGTGGCAAGGAGAGCAGGAAACCTTTGTGCTGGCGGGGCTGACCTAGGGTTTCGCTCAGCTTGCACTCCTGCCTCTTTTTCTGTGTGAAGAGTACAACAATCCAAGAATAGAACACCACACAAGCGACATGATCACTTGCAATTTGTCCTTTCCATATGTCAATCAACCAGGTGACCACCACGGTGGCAAGGAGAGCAGGAGACCTTTGTGCTGGCGGGGCTGACCTAGGGTTTCGCTCACCTTACACTCCTGCCTCTTTTTCTGTGTGAAGAGTACAACAATCCAAGAATAGAACACCATACAAGCGACATGATCACTTGCAATTTGTCCTTTCCATATGTCAATCAACCAGTCGCACAACTTGCAAACACACTCTGTCAGACGGTTTTGCAGATTCGCAATTGTCCGCGTGTTGGTGATGCCACATAGTAATCACCGTCGAACTGGGTGAATCAGTCAGGCAAGACATTATGTCGATTTTGGTACGCTTAGCGTCAAAATTGACGCAAAGGGGGGGGAGGGGGCGTCTGATTTCTGACGCTAAGAGACTATGCAATTGCCGCAAAATCGACATAAGGAGGGAAGGTGCCATTGATAAGCGGCAGACAACCCGTGACATGTTCCTAAGCCTCTTGCAAGTGTTCGATCATCAAAGAAAGCCCTAGAATGCATCAATTTGCAGTCACTGAGGCTGCCCGCCTCACCAATAATGGCATTGAGTTTCCCATTTTCCAACCCGCTGAAATCTGCACAATTTTGATTGCTTTTCTCCTTAAGAACACCTGGCAATTGAATACAAGTATCAGGTAATATTGCTGAGTCATCCTGGCTTCGACATAAGGATTGATGCTGGGGGTGTGGGGTGTGGTGGTGGGGTCTCTAAGCTCAACGTTAAATTGAAACTAAGCGTACCAAGAATCGACATAACGTCTTCCTTTATGCAACAGGGCCACGATAGGTATTTATCATGTGTGCACAATACACTTTGTGTGTGACTGACCTGGAAAGCTGCCATTTCTTGAAGAATGAAAGGAGAACAAAACAACAAAAACAAGGAGAACACTAAGAAATTGACCAAGATGTGCAGGCCTTCAGAGTGTGCTTGGGAGGAGGATGGCCAGGGAGGCAAGGGACGACTGCATGGAGTCGGCTTGTGTCCTCAACAGTCTCTGGTCACTGGTCAGCTCCCCAGACTGACCAGATCAAAGGCCAGGTCCTGAGCCAAAAAGGGTTGGGCAGTGGGGGAAAATTGGGCTAGCCTAATCAGAAATGCCCTGATCATCTGAGGGCCACTGAGACCGGCCAAGCTGACCAGGGAGCCATATGATCTCTTGACTTGCATGATAACGGCTTTCATGTGACTAACAAAGTTATGTTTAGGAAAACTTTTGCTTTAACGCAACCTTGCCGGTGGGACAAGCTGTCTCGCCGCCCATCGCACCAGGCCATTAGCCCAACAATCGCAGAACTGCCGCCAGCCATCTCAAACTCACAACATTCTCACATGATCGCGGGTCCAGCGTCACCACAAAAGCACCAAAACTTGTGAGCCCAACAGTCCCTCTCCTGAGTCAGCAGTCCTGACACATTGCCCAAATATGCTTGCAGACAAATTACAAAAATGACAACATCGGGGTTGTCGATGTTCGATCGGAAATGGGAGTGCCGTCTTGGCATTTTGGCGAACGGATTCGGGGCAACGAGAATCACCTGAGAATGTGCGCTCTCAATCCCGCGCCAGGCCAGGCTGGTTCCTGAAAGCTCCACCAGGCTGGTCCCGCCATTCCTGGCGCGGTGAACCAGCCATCGCTGGTGCGCAGCCCCGCAGCGAGCAGCGGTCCAGTCGCTGCGCGTCCGTGTCTTCCCTGATGGCGTCGCCTGTGGCGGACGCCCTACTGCTGATGGCTGAAGATTTTGTCGCCAGCAAGTGCTACCTCCAGGCCATTCAGTGCCTGGAGGCACTGTGCAGCATCGACTCCTTCCCGGTGCAGCGCGCCAGGGCGCATCTTCAGCTGTCGCGCGTCCTGTTGGAGCACACGCACAACACTGTGGAGGCCAGGCAACACGCCCTGACAGCGGTGGGTACGCAGTCTCAGCTTCGTTCTCTATTCATACGCGACAGACGTTGCCTGGCGAGGCTAGGAGGCGGCTGTCGGCTTCCCATTTCGCGGGCATGTTGCTGCACGGAACAAGCGGGGGCTCGAGCGGTCATGGCATCTGGCGGTTTGCCGCCAGGGTGGTCACCTGTTGACGTCGTCCGCTGTCCAGGAACTCCTGGTTGCAGGCATTCGGTCCTGCTTCCACCTCAAGTGCGAGGTGCTGAACCACGTCGGTCTCTGCCACAAGGTCTTGGGCGACGCTAAGAGCGAGAGGAAAGCGTATCAAAAGGCCTTGGCTCTGTGCCAAGCCTCAAGGCCCATGGCGGACAAGTGAGTAACGGGACTACTCCACCTGCCGCCAGGCAAATGGACATCACTCTTGGCGGGACTTCCTTTTTCGTCCATCATTGCTGAAATCTTGCCAGCCAACATGGTCTTGACGGCGCTTTTCTTGTGAGTGATGCTGAATATGCTGTTTCTTTGCCCAGTTCTGCAGTTTGTGAATGGGCATGCCACTTTTATGCCCAGTTGGCGGACGTGGCCAGCAACGAAGGCGACTTTCGTGCTGCCACGGCATTCTTGGAGAAGGGATTATCCACAGCCAAAAATGCACAGATTGATCACTTGCAGGTGAGCACCAACGGTTAAAGCTCAGGTGGATTAGCCCATAACTGCGGTCACATGTGTCCATCTTTGTGGTGTTTGCGGTGCTCGCCGTGCTTCCGTTTGTCTGGTATTTGAACATAAAAATCTCTGGATTTACGTGCATTCGACAGGCAAATGTTTGCAAGGGTGGAACTACGAGTGGTGTGTCCAAGGCCAGATGCCCCTAAATTTGTTGTTGCATGTGTTGATCATTGCAGATTCTCTTCAAGATATTTGAATCCCAGCTTCAGCTAACGAAGTCCAATACCTCAGGCTGTGAGGCATTGCTGGCCGAGATTGACTCGCTCCTGCAACTCAACGCAACTCTTTTGAATGAGACATTCACAGCCCAGGCAACCATTCAAGTGAGCGTGATTAGAATTCTGCTTCATCTGAAGGTCGGAAGGCTTGCTGACCTGACAAAAGATGTGGCTGAGGATACTCCTAATGGGAGCTCTGGATCTCCGGGCAAGCCAAGAAGATACCCAGTAGTTGTGAAGTCCATGATGGCGGCATTAGAACAGCTGCAAGACAAGGAGATGGCCTACGTATGGCTCCCATGGCATGCAGCATTCGGGGTGTGCTCTTTGCTATCTGCCGTGCTATTGAAGCATGTCGGAAAGCTGAAGCTTGCACATGAGTGCATATCATCGGCACTGTCAACTGTAGATGGGGCATTAGCTGCTATTCCGATTCAATTGGAGGCAGGGGAAGAGGCCCTGGGGTCCCTGGCAGTGCACAAAGGAGCCCTATACGTTGTGCTCATGTTCCTGCTGTTGGAGTGCAAAGCACAATTGTGGATGCTCAGCAGTCAAATGGAGGATGCCAGAGTTTGCATCGTCAAGGCACTTACATTCGTTGACAAATTTCCAACAATTTGTGGGAATTTAAGGTGGGTGTGCACTTCCACACTTGTTGAACATCTGGAGTGTGATTGATCAGGGGGAAAAGGTGTCACAGCCCAGAGGGCTGTTGATTTGGTGCCGACCAGCCCCATTTGGAAGTTTGTCGCTGTCCTTATGTGTTCATGCTGGCCCTGCAATGGCAGCATCCAGTTAGTGCACTTTGCTGCAACTGTTGTTCTGTGATTCTGTGAGACAGATGTGACAGGCGCCTGCTGCTGCTGCCTTACAGGACCAGCGGCCATTTGCTTGCTGGGATGTACCTATACGAGGTCGAATGTCCTCAAGATGCCATTCGTCATTTCAACGCCGTCAGAGAGTTGAATGGCTTGTCCTCTGAAAACGCACTGTCATGTGTGTACACGGCATTTGCAGAACTGGCTAAAGGGGACGATGACAGCCTTAGTCGTGGAATCGATGCCCTCAGCAAGCACCACAGCAAGCCAAACAATGAGTCTGATGCCCTTGAACATCTCATTGTGAACTTTGGAGCAGGTGCGTGGTCGTTACAGAGGTGCCAATTGCTTGGCAATGCATGGGGAGGGTTTCATGTTACTCCACCAGGAATATGGGCAGCCCAGGTGCTGTTAGCTACATCCACGGTGGGGTGCAAATGTCGGGATGTGTCCCCTTCTTTGGAGGAGGGTAGGGTATCATTTCTGTCGTCATAATTACCAAACGAGGGCTCCCAGAAACGTTGTGGCATCAGTGACATTACAACTTGTGCTTCTAAATTCCTATTGGGAGCTGTGATGGTACAGTTCTGTACAGTTCCAATGCACCTGCACATGGCTATGCATGAAACACAGTGTTGATGTGCGTGTGGCTGAATTTCGGTCATCGCGATGAACACCGGATTTTGTTGCAAATGGAACATGTACTGTTGTGTTCCCAATTGAACTGCGTTTGATGTAGTTTTCATGGCAATGACATTGTGGAACACAGTCGAGCAGTACAGCAGTCGAACAATCCCTGGTGGTCCTGGATGACTCTGAATGCATTCTGTTTTGTTGCATTGCCATCGAAATGCAGGGAATTTTCCAGCCAGTTGCCTTTTCTTTCCAGTGGAAAGGAACTTAGCCTCAAAGTGCAAAGAACGTTTGGCTTGGCCTGCAAATTCGCTCAGATATCATGATGGAGTGCATCCCATCATTTGTTCTCAAGTCTTTTAGTGGATGGCAAGTAAATGGACAGATCAGCCTGTGTCATGACAGATTGTGGACGTATGGACGTGTCTAATTCTAATTGTTCTAAAGTTGAGGTGGAGCTTCAACTGACATGCTGCAGTTCTGTGCAGCCTACATGAATCTTTTACAAGGCCATACTGTAGAAGCGAAGACGCTGCTGACTCGAGTACTCAAACCAGCCCACCATGGTGTTGGCAACCACCAACTGGTGTGCCAGCTGCTAAACCACATGAGCGCATTCCAACTTGAGATTGGTGACATTGATGGCGCCCAGCAAATGCAGATCTCGAGCTTGACGCTGGCCAAGAATTCACACGATCTGCCCTCTCAGATTGGGGCCCTGGCTGCAATGGAGGATATGTATAGGAAACGGCGCCAGGAGGACAAAATGAAAGCAACTATAGAGTATAGGCAGAAGAAAGAGAAACAGCTGAAAGAGGCAGTGCAAAAGGCTGCTGCAAACAATTCTCAGCATCTGATGATCGCTGGCTGGAATGTGTCATGATGGCATCGAATACAATGGGATGTTGGCTGCTCACAAAATAGTGACCGCTTTCAGTTCGCTACCGCAAGGTGTGTTACCCTATATTGTTTCGCCATGGCAGAGGCGTGATTCTTGTAGCCAGCCGGTGCTCTTGTAAAATAGCTGAATTTCCCATGATGACATATCGCGGACAACGCTGCCCTTCAAAGAATTGCAGGAGGCGTGTAGTCCTGTTGTTGGAGATATGCTGTCCTTTTGTGTTGCCGAGCACAGTGGTGTGGCGCTGGCGGGCTCTGGCCCCAGGATTCCACGAGGCCGCCTGAACAACGCAGGTGCCAAATTCATGGACGCTGAGGAGTTCCACAAACCATGACGGCGACAGTTCCAACAGCGCACACTGTCTGTTTGCTGGAAACACATCAGACCATGGTGCGGCGTCCCATACGGGCCAGGTGGAGCGTGCATACCCCATTCACAGCATTCTTGTCTGCGAAAAGAATTACTTCTCTTGGAGCTGCAGCACCGCAGGGGCTGTCGTTGTGTTGTGGCTTCCAATTCAGCCGGTTCAATCAGTTGCTCGGCCGTGCTCTTGTCGCTGAGTCTCTGATACTTCTGTGCCTTGTGCGTCCATGTGGCACACAGTTTCGCGCAATGTCGAGATGACCCAGTCCCCTGTTTTGCGAATCAGCACTCTGAGCCTCCCCAAAAGAAGTCTCTCCCTAAGAGAGTGTACAAACGGTTGGTGCTGTTCTTGAAGTACGAGTGCAGTTGTTCCACCATGGTAGGGTGCATCCTTCGGCCTTTGTACTGGGTCTGGAAGGATGACCACAAGAGCCATTAGAAGACCAACCCGTTGAAAAGGGCGTGAAGAAGCCAGTGTATTGTACAGCCACGACAAGCAATGAAAACATGATGGAACATTCGCAGTACCAAGAATTTGGATGGGTAGCCTCACAGCTGATAGCCGCTGAAGGCAGCACGTTCAAACTTCTGGCAAGGGGGGATAATATCGCCGTTCGAGACACTCAGAGAACACTGCAAGCAAACTACATGTGGCATCGTCGACGAAGGAAAACCACTGGGTTTTCTAAGGAACGGGCTACTGGGGCTTACATGAAGCACTGCGGTGTCACCCTCCAAATGGCTTGCGAAATACTTAAAACAGCACTCTGATTTGCGAGACCGTGTGGCCAGTTATAGCATAGCTCACCTTCATGCCTGGAGGCAGCTTCCTGTACTTGAATCTGTTCGGGTCAGCCCCAACGAAGTGCAGCACCTCAACCACCACTTGCTCCGTATTCTCCACAAATTCCTTGAAGTCAATGAACATCAGGCTGTTTGCAAGAAGAGCAGGAAAAGATTAGTCCATTCCTAGATTCCATTGCCTGCCTCAATGCTGATCTGAGAATGATTGGTGTATGCTTAGGATTCTCGCTGCTGATAGGACGGTAGATCAGTTTCCGACTCTAGAGTATCTCGAATTCATTGATGCATTTGTTGCCGTCAGTGATCAGTGGCCAAACAGAACTTCTTTTCCATCTTCTATCCTGATCTGTTATCCTTCAGAAGGGTTCAGGAAGTGCGATTTTTCTAACGATGACATCCACACTGGTCTGAAACGTTTGCAATGATTTTCGCATTCGTTGGCAACGCCGGCACAGTACATTAAGTGTCAGGACACCCCACTCTGGGGATCCAGTACTTCCGCCACATGCGGCCACATTGGCGGCCACATTAGCGCTCACTTGTCTCGGGGGAAATGCTGTAAAAAGGGCTCGATCCTGTCTGCGTAACATCCGGACTTGAGATAGCTGGCAAAGCTCGAATAGAAGAACTGAGGCAGGCCATCTGGTAGGGGTCCGTCGGCCTCGAGGTTCTCCAGTTTCTTCCACAATTCCTTTTCTTCCAGCGTCATCTGCAACCCAGCAGCCAGCATGCTATTGACATTGTCGCATTTCCAGACAGCACATGTGGATGTTGAACGTATTCTCTATTCCATTATCTCTGCTTCAGAATATGTACAATGTGTTCTGGTGTTTCCTCATTGTCGTCATTTTTCCTCAGATGAGCAAACGGCAACTCGGAATGATGTTTCATGGAAATCGTCCGTCGAAAAATTTTGCACGTCCTGGCTATGCACATCCAGGATATAGGCATATCCCAGGATATGGTCCCGCATTTCCCAGGATATGGCAGCCCATATTCTGGGATGTGGCCATATCCTTGCCCATATCATCGTCATACCGCACGGTATCGGCGTCCACATCCTAACAATGGCTCGTCCATATCTAGGATACGCCCATATCCCGGGTATGCATGTCCGGAATTTGTCGCGCTCATCATATTCGATATCCAGAGTATGGGGATCCCACACAACCTGCTCCATGTCCAGGACATAGGGCTCTTAACGACGTTCACCAGATCCAATGCCAAATAATCATGGGTGCCGTGGCCTTGGGCTGTTCTGGTCTCTGCGTAATTTGCCTTGTGAACGTTGACGCACTTTCGATCGAGCCATTGCATCTTTTCTTTGCTCTGTATTCGTTGCCTCAAAGCTTCAGGGACCGCCGTTGAACAAACAACAGTGCAAACACTGCCGCAATGCCAACGCAACACAGGCCCCCACTTTCCATCTGACCACATGGCCTTTGATCGTTGAGACCGCCGCGGAGAATTGTCGGACAAGAAGAGAGACACCGCCAACACAGCTTTCTGATGTGGTGCACCATTGGGCAGGGGCCCAAGTGGCTTCGGCCAATGCGCATTATCTCACCCCCGGATTTGAACACGTTTCTGATAATCAGCAACAGTTCTGCACTCAAGCACGAGAGAGATCCTGGTTTGTGCGGTCTGCTCACCATGAATCTGGAGTCGTCCACCACGGCCTCTTCCATGAGCGACCACTTCAGAGGGACGCCCATGTTCCTCAGCATGATTTCCGCGCTGAAGATTCCCGGCACCGGATCTCGCAGCTGGGTGACAGAAAAAGGAGGAAGCGTCAAGCAACTCAGCCGTGCAGCTGTGTATCCTTGCAACTGCAGGAAGAGGTACGCACAATGGCTTGTGGCTACCTGAACCACCAAACTGCCCTGTGGTGGTGACCGCAAAGAACATCGCAGAAATAGCAATACACAAAGCGTGCCAACGAATCTCAGTGGGTGGAAGCCTGCAGCTGGTGTCTTGTTGCGGCGAGGCAGCACTTGCCGCGACGTGCATCGGTGCGAGTGCAACGAAACATGCAGCATCCACTAGGGAAAAAAGGACCAAGTAACACGTGTTCAAACGTGTACAAAATTTACGGGTTTGTGTTATTTTTGTGTTCTTAGCCTGCAGAACGTTGATGAAATGTGTTTTATGGGATTAACTATCTTGTTAAGTGGTTTCCGCCCAGGGCGACGAGGGGCGGGCGCGCTGGCCCACTTGGGCCAGCGCTGCTTAAAGTACAATGGTTTTGGCGGCCCCTTGGGGTTTCTGTCCCCCTGTACCTTGGGTCAGTGGCTGGTCCGTCGCGTTCAAGGAGGGCCAGTGGTTTTTGGCGCCCTTGGGAGCGGCGGTCTTTGGCGGGCGCGTTTGTGTTATTTTTGTGTTCTTAGCCTGCAGAACGTTGATGAAATGTGTTTTATGGGATTAACTATCTTGTTAAGTGGTTTCCGCCCAGGGCGACGAGGGGCGGGCGCGCTGGCCCACTTGGGCCAGCGCTGCTTAAAGTACAATGGTTTTGGCGGCCCCTTGGGGTTTCTGTCCCCCTGTACCTTGGGTCAGTGGCTGGTCCGTCGCGTTCAAGGAGGGCCAGTGGTTTTTGGCGCCCTGCTGGGGAGGCGACGCGGTCTTTTGGCGGAGGCCTCACCAGGCTCACCCCTCGGTCCCCACCTTATCTTGTTTCGCTTCGCGCCAACCCTTTGGCACAACCCGGACCCACCGAGTGGGTCTCGACCTCCGGCTCTTTGCCGAGTTCTTGCCTATGCACCCGTCCCCTGCGGAGCAGTGGTGCCGGGAACAAGCTCGCCGGTTCAACAACCGTATTCCGAGCTCCGCTATCGAAGCCTGCTGGTTGCCCGACCCGGCGCTCCTCCCCCAGTCCGTCAACAACCCGGTCGCCCGACCGGTGGGCGCCCGTTCGCCGTACTGGTTCGACGTCCGCGACACCGCCGAGGGGAGTGCGGTCGCCACCTCTTTGGGCGCCAACTCCGGGTACTTCCAGGAGTACGCGGGCTGGGCTCCTCCGGTCTCCTGGCTGTTCGACACGACCGCGGCCTTTGTGGAGGTGGCCGCCCATCCCGATCTCCCGGCGTCCGTATGGGAATTCCTCCTCCCCTACCTTTACTCGTACGTGGAGGTCACCGAAGCTCTCCACGACCAGCTCTCCTTGCAGCGCATCCACGCCAAGCACAAGGGCTCGGGCCTGGAGGGATCGTGGCGGGCCATTCAGGCGGAGATCCGCCTTGCCGACCGCGGTCTGCGCTTTGGCACCGCTCGCGTCGACGGGACCATCGAGCGCATGCGCAAGGAGCTTCTGACGCAAGAATTGAAGCACGCCACCAAGACCGCGGCCGCCAAGAAGTCTACCTCCCCCCCGTCGAGCTCGGCCCCCTCGACCGGCCCCAAGGCCCACAAGGGATCTCGCCCTCCGGGCCCCTCTCCCAAGCCGGCTCCGTGAAGCTTTTCCCGTACAACCGGGTCCGCGGACGCCTTTCGGCGTGGCGTCGCATCGGCGCCCCCTCCCGCATCCTCCAATGGATCCATTCCGGGACTCCGCTTCTGTGGGGACCGCGTGGACCGCCGGCTCCCTTCGACGAGGGCTCCTACCCGCTCCGCTCCTCGGCGGAACGGGCGGCCTGGCAATCCCTTCGAGCGGACTACCTCTCTTCGGGCGCGATCACCAAAGTGGAGCCGGGCCCCCACTCGCGCATATCTCGGGCCTTCCTGGTGGAGAAGGGGCGGGAAGATGGGGTCATGAAGTACCGCCTTTGCATCGATCTGCGACGGGTCAACCGTCACCTTCGCAAGGTGGGCCTTCGTTACGAGAAATTACGTGACTTCGGTCACTTACTTCGCCGAAATGACTCATTGGTGGGATTCGACATCAAAGATGCTTATCATCATCTTCGCGTGTGTCG
Source organism: Ostreobium quekettii (assembly GCA_905146915.1). Classification (NCBI taxonomy): domain Eukaryota; kingdom Viridiplantae; phylum Chlorophyta; class Ulvophyceae; order Bryopsidales; family Ostreobiaceae; genus Ostreobium; species Ostreobium quekettii. The sequence goes on along the minus strand of CAJHUC010001288.1, from coordinate 18,678 downwards.
ATCGGCGGAATGTTTCCTCCAATTTCGGATGGGAGATGAAGTTTTCGCTTGTCGAGCTCTCCCTTTTGGCCTTTCGTTGGCTCCTTTCTTTTTCACCCATTTGATGCTTGTTGTGGGTCGTTTCTTGAGGTCCCCAGGCAGTTGCCCCAAGGCTGCTCGCCATTTCCGTTTTGGGTGCCTAGCCGGGGATGACTCAATAGCTACATACTTTCACGTGTATACTAGGGAACCGCCAGCCATTTTGTTGGCTTATCTCGATGATTTTTTTGGCGGCCATGCATGATCCCGCCCGTTTGACTCGATGGTCGAAATTGGTTCGGGGTGTGTTTGCCTCGCTGGGCCTCCAATTCAAGGAGCGGAAGTGTCAATGGACCCCCACCATGCGCAAGAAGCATTTGGGGGTGATTGTGGACACGGCCCATGGCCGTTTTGAGGTTCCTCCGGACAAGGCCGCGTTGATCGCCAATCAGGCCCGCATTTTGCGATCCAGCCGCTGGGTTGTGGCAAGGGATTTGGCACGTTTTTGCGGCCTCGCCATTTCCCTTTATTTGGCCTTTCCTTTGGCACGGTTTTTTTTGCAAAGCCTCTACGCGGTTCTTCGTTCCAAGCGCAGTTGGCGGGATCGCCTGATCCTCTCCCCCCAAGCCCGGCTGGACTTGGAGGCGTGGGTCAACATCCGCCGCTGCGAAGGCCGTCCACTCAACCCCGACGCCATCCCCTTCGCCAGTACTCTGGCAACGGATGCCAGCCTGACCGGTTGGGGGGCCACCTTTGCTTCCCCGACGAGGTCTCGCCCCCTCCTCGCGAGGGGGTTTTGGGACCGTTCCTTAACGCACATCAATGTGCATGAGATGCAGGCGGTGGAGCGAGCCATTCTCAGCTTTTTTCCGGCTGCTTCCCATGGCCTTCCTTCGAGGCTCAAGCTGTTGGTCGACAACCAGGTGGTCATGTACTGCCTGCGCAGTATGACTACCCGTTCCAAGCAGCTCCTCACCCCCCTTCGTCAGCTGCACCGAGTCTGTACGGCGCGCCACCTCCTGCTCGACCCGAACTATATTCGGTCGGAGGATAACGTCATACCGGACAGGCTGTCCCGGGTTCGGGTGGCGGACGACTACCAACTGCACCCGGCCATTTTCAAGCGCCTGACTCAGCGCTTCGGTCGCCGGTCGTGCGACCGCTTTGCTTCCGCGGCGAATTCCCTCTGCCCAAGGTACAACAGCCTGCACGCGGACGTGGGGAGCGTGGGGACGGACGCCTTTCTCCAGGACTGGACGGGGGACACCAACTGGTGCAACCCCCCTTGGTGCCTCCTTCCCCAGCTCGTCTCCTTCCTCGCCGCTCGGCCCGCCGTGGAGGCCGTCGTCGTCGTGCCGGATTGGCCGAGCGCGCTTTGGTTTCAGCCACTCCGGACTCTTGCGGCGGAGGACCTTCTGATTCCCCGCCATCCGGGGATGTTTCGCCCAGGGGATCCGACTCTTCCGGCCCGCCTTCCTCCGCCGAAGTGGAACCTTCGGGCATTTCATGTCCGCCCTCGGAAGCCTCCCTAGGGGCGGGCGCGCGGTCACCCTCCAGGGAGGTCGCGCTTCCCCCCGATGATCCGCTCCCGGTGGAGGCCATGCCGACGGATCACCCCCTCTACGGGTTGGACGTCGACGGCATGCTGCAATCGGACTGCGCATGGATGCAGTCGCAGTTTTTGTCTTTCTACACGGAGTCAACGCGGCGGTCCATGCAGGCCAAGTTCGCCAAGTTCCAGGCGTTCTGCGCCTCCGTGGAGCTCCAGGCCCTCCCCGCCCGCCCGGCCACGATCTACCGTTACATCCGGTTTCTACGGGAGGAGGGTCGGGTGGGCGTCCGCAGCCTCCCGCAGTACCTGGCCGCCATTTCCATGGTGCACCAGGTCGCCGGCCATCTGCAGTTTTCCGCCTTCGACCGGGTGACCCGTTTGCTCACCCGGTCCTGGCGTCGGCAATGCCCGGAGCCTGCGGCCTCTCATGCTCCGGTGCCGGCTACCTTGATGCTCCGCATTCTGGAGCGCGGCCTCCTCACCGACGACCTCCTCCTTTTGCGGGCGTCGGTTTCCGCCCTGCTGGACTTCGTTTTCTTTAATCGGGCCCAGAGCGGCCATTTCATTCTGTTGGACGACGTGCGGGTGACGGATGGAGTTGTGATCTTCCGGGAGCGCAAGACCAAGCTCAAGCCCGATTCGGACCCGGCTGTCCGCCTCCGTTCCTGGCCTTCGCAGGGCGCCCCCGAGCTGGTGAATTTACTACTGCGTTGGGGCGCCTTTCGGGATCGCGCCTGGGCGGATGCGGGTGGGACGCCGACGCATTTCTACACTCTCCCGGGCGAACGCGACCCGTCCGCCCGCACGGTTTCCTCCTGGTTTCGGGACCTCCTGGCCTCCTCTCCCGACTTGCACCCGGGCGCTTTCGATCACCATGGTCTACGCGCGGGTGGGGCGTCGGCCTGCTTCGCCTTGGAGGTGCCCGAACAGTGCATCCGCCACTGGGGCGACTGGCGGGGCGCTGCTCTCTGGCGGTACATCGATGTGTATCGCATCCCATCAGAGTGGGACTATCGCCTTTTCGGGTGGATGACGATTACCGCCCGGGACTTGCATGACAGGTATGGCCACATCTTCTGCTCCGGAGGAGCGCAGTGTGTTTGAGGGTGACTGGGCACACTAAGCTGTGGGTACCTCGGGTTGTATTGGGACAAACAATGTCGTGTAATGTATTGGTCCAGTGTGTGTGTGGACCTGGGTGGGACAAGGAGCCCGGCCCGGCGGAAATGGGATTAACTATCTTGTTAAGTGGTTTCCGCCCAGGGCGACGAGGGGCGGGCGCGCTGGCCCACTTGGGCCAGCGCTACTTAAAGTACAATGGTTTTGGCGGCCCCTTGGGGTTTCTGTCCCCCTGTACCTTGGGTCAGTGGCTGGTCCGTCGCGTTCAAGGAGGGCCAGTGGTTTTTGGCGCCCTTGGGAGCGGCGGGCTTTGGCGGGCGCGAGCGGGGAGGCTACTTAGGCTCACCCCTCGGTCCCCACCTTATCTTGTTTCGCTTCCCCCCCGGCCCCCCCTATTAGGGTGATGTTCGGTTGATTTGGGCAAGTGTGGGAGTTAAGGACGTGGAAATGAGGAGTGGTGGGTCTGACTCAAGGGCTGAGTCTTGTATGGGACTGGTTTAACTACTAGCGAAGCGATTGGGCACACTAAATTGTGGGTACCTCGGGTTGTATTGGGACAAACAATGTCGTGTAATGTATTGGTCCAGTGTGTGTGTGGACCTGGGTGGGACAAGGAGCCCGGCCCGGCGGAAACGTCTAGGACGGCGCAGGGTGGGAAGCGCCAGATTGGGATGAACGGGAGACGGCGCTTCTCTTAAAATACTAGGGGACAATTTGAACTCGGCAACGAAGCATCAGGGCGCGGGGACGCGCAGTGGTGACTGGACAGCCAGCTTGGACCTGGTTTTTGTGTTCCGGTTTCTGGACTCACTGACGGAGGAGCCAAAGGAGACGCGCGGCAGTGAGCACCATCTTTTTTGTTGCCGGACTTCCCCCCCCACCCCGGCCCAGTTCTGCAGAAGTTTTTTGAACAATGGATCGTTTTCTTAGCCTGAACATTAGGGACACGCAGACCGAAAAGGCAAAACTGTCATGCCCGAGTTCCGGATTTCTCTCTTTGTATATTAGTGTATTTGTACCAATGGGATTTGATTGGGAATTCCGGTGTGAGTGCGGCTGATTGCCCCAAAGGGCGGGAGCAGCCGGCCGTTTCACGTAAACCCCAGGTTCAAACTGCACCGTTTGAATCGCCGGTGCAGCCCACCCATCGTCGCAATTGGCAGAAACCGATTAACATGATAGTTAATTCCATCTGCCCAATTGACATGAGCCTAATGGCTCTTTTGAAAACTGATGCAAGTCGCTGCTCACCCTCGGACAGGTCTTGCATGCCATGGCAAGCAGCGCAGTGATCTCTTGTAGACATTATGTGAACATTGTTCGCATGGCATCCATGCATGCCAATTTGAGCAACTTGGGCCACAGTTCTGTCTTTTGGTCACTATGCTCAGGATATGTGATGTGACGGCCACTGACCCTTAACCCTTCTGCAGGACCCGCCTCGCATCCGTCTCTCCGTGCCCTTCTCACACTGCCATCCCCAGGGACGCATCACTGCTCTATCAGTACCAGCAAGTTGGGCGACAGCACCACGTACGCAATCCCTTCCCTGTCGCCGCAGGCTGTTCGCATCGGCGTTTCACCGTGTTGAAAGCCCCGAATTCGGCCTTGCTCAAGTGCTAGAGGGTCTCGACGCCAGTATTTTAAGGCTCTCAAAAAGGATCCGGTCATGAAATCCACGAGCGTTGCAGATGTAGCAGCGTGGACCCAATTTAACAACAAGGACAGCTTGAGACCTGTCCATTATCTGATCTATTGCGCGAAACCAACTGCCCTGTTGATGGCCTTCTGCCGTGGGTGACGAGGGAGCGCCGGTGAATCGAATCTGCAGCGCAGTTTGCAGGGTCATCTGCGGTGGCGCCCTTTCGATTCTGTCCCCTGGCACTTTGGGTATGTGCAAATCAAAGGCGTCCAAGGACAGCCATCGGATGTCTTTGCCTTGGGAAGTGTCGAGCTACGCCTAATAGGATTCTGGCGGGGCTCAGAGGAGGCAGACACTCAGGCTCCCCTTCATTGTGCCCGCTCTTGTCCTGTTTCGCTCTTCCCACTGTCTCGCCCTGGAGAGTGAAATTCGGCTTAGGTGAGACAAGGAAAGGGGTAAGAACGGGATTTAGGGTCCGACTCGTTGTCGACCATATACTATTGCATTGGAGCAATTGATAACAGAGCAAATGAGCGCACTCCATTGTGGCAATGTCTTGTACGTTAGGGAAGACGCTATGTCGATTTTGGTACGATTAGCATCTAATTGACGCTGGGGAGGGCTCCAGACCCGACGCTGCACTGGACAATAAAATCGACATAAGGAAAAAAGTTGGCCCAAAACGCGCCGATAAACAGCAAACAACCCCTGACAGTGCTCGGTCTTCAAAGAAGGCCTCAGAATGGATCAACTTGCAGCCGTTGAGGCTGCCCGCCTTTAACATATCGGCATTTAGAATCCCATTTTCCAGCCCACTGCAATCAGCACAACTGGCATTACTTTTCTCCTTAGAAACACCTGGAAGTTGAATACCATTGTTATGTAATGTTGCTGAGTCATCCCGGCTTCGACACAAGGATTGACGCTAAAGAGGGGGGTAGGTCTGAGCTTGACGTCAAATTGACGCTAAGCGTACCAAAATCGACATAGCGTCTTCCCTTACAGGCGATGGGCATCGGCCGAACGCAAGTGCCTTGTGGGCAGCGCCAACATCGCCAGTTGCCATCAACTTCTGCTTTGAAGGCTAGCAGAGCCCAACCGTCATGTTCCCGCCAGACAACAGGGCACCCCTGCCAATCTGCAGATTCACCATCCTGCTCAACACGCTCCCCCAACCTGTGCGAATGCGATCGCACCAAATTAATGCGGAGAGTTGCCATAAATCGCGATTGATGCAGCCTATGTGGCGTGACAATATATCTATTGTTATTGCAACGCAACGGCGCATACAATGATTGTCACTCAGGCCAACCGCACAACAGCTTGAAACGCTGCGAATGCTGCGGTACAGGGCGCTGACTCGGCATATTCAGGGACTTCTGGGGTTATTAATAATATTTTTTTGGATGTCGCAATGCAAAAACCCTATTTGCTTCGTTTCCTGCTCGCCAACTCGCGAGGACACTTCTTTTTGTGTGTTATCATCGACAATCGCTTCCAGGCATTAGGAGTCAATGGAGTCACAGATTTCAACGAACTGATCAAAGACTCTGCTTTGCTAGGGCACAATAGAAGCTGACGGCTACCTCACGGTCTTGTTCTGTGAAAATGATGATGATGATGATGATGACAATGAATTATCATAGCATTCACTAAACTCGACTCCGCTCCCAGCAGCACACACATGATGTCAAGAACCTCTGCCACCTTTCGGCGATGTAGGTCGGAAGCCAAATAAAGAGATGTCCATGGCGAGAGAGGTTCATGTACAGAGGTGGCTGTTAACTGGGGGCAATGGAGGCATCAGAGATGATGATGATGATGACGAATTCCTTAATTACATAGCGTTCACTAAACCCAACTCCACTCGATGGTGATGATGATGACTCGAGCATCAAATTCAGATCGCGTTCACATCTGTTCAATGGCAAAAATGCTTTATTCTCAGATCGCCCTCCCCACAGCCCAGCAATGCAACGAATAATGACCACGGGTAAGCTCAACGTCGTTCGATTTCCAGCACACTCTAATGCACGAAACCTGCGTGCACAGAAAGGCAACCGCCAAGGGTGTTCGAATGTAACTGAGGTGTGTTTCCACTGCACATCAGGTCTCCACAAACGCGCCGCATGCGTCCCCAGTGAAGCCCTCGAAGCACAGGCAGGTCCCCTTGTCCAGGTCGCACAGCCCGTTGTTGTTGCAGTCCTGGGGACAAGCCTTGGGTGTCCGAGCGGGCCCCAGGGGCACAGCCTCGCAGCCCTCTCCGTCACACACTTCAAAGCTCCCGGCGGGGCTGAGGCCCATCAGCTCTGGCTGGGAGTTGACGAACGCGGCGGTGGGAGGCAGGCCAAACACGCCGGGTGTGGCTGCCACGGCTCGGACGCGCATCACGTGGGTGCCCGCTCTCAGACGATTGTAACGGAAGGTGACGACAGAGGGCAGCGTCTCCTGCAAGGCGCACAGATGGGCAAGATTTAGAATGGAGCACGTATTTACTTACTGCATTTACTGAAAAAGGACAGTTCACTGCCCATTCACCTGTTAGGAGGTCTCGGGGTGTGAGAATGGCAACAGCAACTGTGCGGCGACCCTTTCTGATGGCGCCAGGGCACAGCTTTACAAAATCTTCAAGCACAACGGTACCGAACATCGAGAAAGCAACGGCGTTTATAATGCCGTATGCCTCCTCCTTGTTTGGGGGGTATTTACTTAATAAAGGAGCGCGGCGCACCTGGTCTGGGCAATTGAAATACGGAAAGGAACTGAAGACTCCAAAGAATGGGAGGGCGCAAACTCCGAACGAATCGCCTTCAATGTTGGGATCCACGGGTTCCAGGCCGCCGGGCATCAGGATACGGACGGTGGTTGCATCCAGGGCATCGGGCGTCGTTATCTGCACAGAATCACGGCCATGCATTATAGGGAGATTGAAAATGACAACTGAAGATCCAGCAGCTGCGATTGAACAAACTAACGAGCCCCATCGTGCTCTTGCAGCAAAAGCAACGCCACATTGGCAAGAAGCAAGGAGCCGCGGAAAGTGCTTTGTCCACAGCTGCCACGGACTCCACATGTTCAAAATCTGCTGCTGCTGAACAAAACGCACAAAGGTCATGCAAAAAGACAGCAGCATCAGATGCAGCGATGACGCGATGCAGACAGATGGAATAATGTACGGCACCCAGAAGACAGCAGCAGCCACGCAGTAGCAAAAAAAAGGAACAGGACAGTGCACCACACGTCTTGTTTATTCCATCCAATAACCCCATATTCCGCGTCAGCTGATGGGGCAGCCAATGTACAGGCGCATATCAGACTTGCAATAAAGACACAATACCTGGATGGTGACGATCACGATTGATCCCAGAGGCACTGTCGACAGAGGAGCACCCATCGGTTCATCAAACTGGGATGACCCGTTAACCAACTGAATGGCCTGCTCCACGTAGATGCCCCTGTACGTTGGGAACGGCAGCGGCTCTGCAGGAACGAAATTGAGCAGTGCAGCAATGGTGACTTCACCCTTCCCGTCCACTGAGAATTCCAGGGGCGCTGGGGGTTGATTCAGAACAGACCACGAGGTTCCCGTAACCACCATGGGAGATTGAGGCGACGTGAATTCAGCCTGTGCGCAAGACGTGGATCAATTTACTTTCGACCACAAATTCGAAATGGAAGCAAGTGGAAAACTCGCTCGTTGTGTGTCAAAATGCAAAACAAACACTCAGGGCCATGACCTCAGGCTGCAGTATCCTGTGCCCTCTCCACCAAGAGCACAAGCATCGCCTAGTCCTAACGAGCATTGCAAGACAGTGAACGCCAGCTTTTCAGCCATCAACTGAGCGTTGCCTTATTCGTTTTATGGGCCAGGTCAGTGCACAGAATCACTGAGCATACAAAGAACTCCAGCAATTCAGTAGCATACAAAGGCGACAACACGGAAGCCAGGGCTGACAGCAGCCTCTTCAAAACCCATCACAAAGTATTGCTCAATGTTGGCAGTTGCAGACAAAACGAAGTTGCTTGGTGCCAACTCTTACTTGCAGCAACTCAACATCTCCACTCGTGACCACCAGCCCGAGATCTGGGTCTGCTGAGCCTCTCGCCAAATCATATTCTCCAAGAGCCAGCATTGCCACTATCTTTTCGATGTAGTCTGCAAAGTATGCGTATCGGCCAGCAGGGGGGCTGGCAACATAGTTGGCCAGCTTCTCTCTGAATGGCCCCACAGCCTGCCCTGCACGAGTCATTGTAAGCAGCACAAGCGCATTCCCCTTCAACCCTGCGTGCAATCCACCAGTTTCGTCACATTCTCTCATTTTCAATTCATTTATTCTTTTACTCATTTATTCTTTTTTCATTTATACTGCTCGCAACTCACTGTTGAATCTTCGTGTCGGAGGGGCAGTTGACTGGCAAATGTAATTCGAACCAAGTAACCCACAGCGCACGTGACACAGCGAGCACGTCAACTCCGCCCAACAGTACGTCACATCATCCTGATTTGTTTTGCCCGTCATGGCAATGAAGGAGATAGACGAAGAAGATGTAGGTGGATTGTGATACGTCCTGTTGAGGGCGTGCGCGACTGCAGAGAGAATGGTGCTGCAAGGCAAACAGGAGACCGATGCATCTTCTCTGCATCAGGAAATCGCAACAATAGATTTTGCTGCACATGCGCAGGCATTTTGCAGTGGCAAAGTGAATGGCTTTCTAACAGGAAAACAACAAAGTTGTGAGGAGCATGACTACATCATTTAAAACTACTGTGCAGTGCCGTTGTTGCAATTTGATTAAGCACTGGCATGCATTCAGGCCGGTGAATAACATAGGCTACATTATAGTGTTCTGGGTGAATTTAGTACCCTTTTCAGATACACGACATTTCCATCGTGGCAGAGATGCATGGGGACGCGTGTCAGAGGAGGGGCCCACTGTGCACAGGAGCCCCACAGAGTACATGCCTCATTGGCATTTGTGCTGCCCTGCGTCATGTGCTTCCATGTGGCCCATGGAGAACTCTACATCATCTTTCACAGCCTGGGAAAGACAGCAACATAATTGCATAAACAGACAGACGAAAACTGCATACATTCCATTTCTGTTCAGGAGAGGTCTGCCTGTTGGATGCCAAGTCTTTTTGGCCTTGTATCACTGAATCCTTGCTTCAGATTATTTGACTGTCTCTTGCATTCAGCCTGTTCAGATGCTCACCCATCGGAGTGGCACAGCCATTGCATGTGGCGATGTAGGCAGTTCGTCCACCAACACGGAAGTTCGAGGTCCACTCGTCGATGGCCCGGGCAACTAACTCGTCTCCTGCCTCGCTTTGATTGCGAAGGTGAATCAGAGCGACATAGGCCCTGCTTTCCATGTCCAGCTTGCCAAACTCCCTATCCAACCGCTCCATGGAAATGTCATCCACTATCTGCGGTTCTGTGCCTTCAGGAGGTGCCCAATCTCTTCCAAGGCCCAGCCTGAACCAGAGAATGATACGGGATGAGCTTTTGATGCCTTGCGGAGGACACATTTTCGACAACATTCCGAATAACGCTGACTGCTGCGATCTCCAACACAACACATCACTTACCACACATTGACTGATTTCTAGTGCAGCTCTGTTGTGATATCGCTATCCAATGTCTGGTTGGATTATTGCCCTGTCATTTTGTTTCATTCCACATTGTTGTAAGGCAAATAAGATGCTTCTCCGAATTGAACCAAGCAGCAAGCCCTGTTCTGTTACACGAAACTACAAAATCACAAGAAGTGTGTCTCAAGCTCACTGACAATTGCCAATACAGTATTTGCAGCCCAATTTCGGTTATCACGAAAATCTGTTGTGTACATTGACCATGATTCCACAGGGACCAGACTGCACAGCAGGCAGGGAACATCAAAAACAGGGCAGTTGGCACAAGGCATTGTGCCAAGCCAAATGTGCACAGCACTACAGACATCGCACTGTCTGCTGTATCAGACACATTATGAAACACCTATTACTCATACTTTTAAACACAAGGTACATGGTCCATTAAAAAGAAGAAGTTAACAATTCTGGGGAGATACAATTGCCAGATAGATCTGATGAGGTCACCTGGCCAGTGCCACAGTCGACAATCTGATGGGTCCTGGAAAAAATCGCCTAGATCGCGATTCCTGGGCATCCCTGACCAGTTGGGTCGCCAGCGCAGGTCTCCAGTGCTCATCAGACAGCTTTCTAAGAGCACCTGCACCTTCCAGAAACACCTGTGCAGCCAAACAAGACAGAATCAACAAGGTCAACAGATGGGAACACAATTCTAAGTGTTCAAAACAGTGTGGACACCGACTCAGCATTGGAGGTTCCATGTGGGATATTAATTGACACGACATTGTTTGAGATGATCAGGGGGGCAATGCTGCGACTGCCAGTTTCAAACACACCCCTGAGGTTCTGCCTCTCATGCCCATGCTTTGCAGCTGCTTTCTTTCAAAGCTGTGAGCTAAAAGTGAGTACGCTTACTGGTAGGATACCACCACCAACAAAACAGTACGCAGGTGCAATGACAAGACCGTCCCATGGGGCCCATTGCAAGCATATATGGGACATGAACTAACAATGCAAAACGATTCAACACCAGCTCATGCATGGTAAGAAATCCATAAGAAGCACTTCTCCTGCATAGACTTAAGCACCCACAGCATTGGCATAGAATCTAAGCCTTGTCAACTGCAGCTCCAAACTGGTGCTCAGGATGCGCAATGTACCTGTTGGTCAGTGCTTTCCAGCAGGTCCTGCAGAGAGTCCAGCAGCCATACGGCGTGGGCATTCAGGTAGATGCTGGCAGACCTTAGTGGACCCATTCTGGGCCGAAGAGGAGGGCAGGCGATCCACCACCTGAGCCCAAACTCAGAATGTGTCAAGTTGTCAACTGCGAGATTCTGGAGGGCCAGAGAGAAGTTCGCTCCTGAGGTGGCCAACAGTGCTTCAGTTGCCCTGTCCTGCTCTTCGTCTTCATCGGGGGTGTAAAGGCTGTACATCTGCAGTGCTGCAGGAACGACAGTGTGGACGAGCTCAAGGGAGCCATCGTGTGGGCAGGTATGGCTGCAGCAAACAGCAAGCAATGCCAGCATCAGGCGGTGATTCAGGTGAACAGAAACATGCTTAGTATTGCAAACGTTCGCCAAGCTGTCCATACAGTACTGGATGACATGCAAAGTTGCTGTGACCAGGAACACAGCGTGCAACAAGCAAATGCTGTGGACCAGCTACTTCAGTGCCTGTTGAGTACATATTTGACAAGGGCATCAACAGACTACTTTCTCTGCTCATTTCCATTGGCGTTGTCAAAGGCAAAAAATTGAATTCACTGCACACATGGTGTCTCAGACAGTCCATTTTAGGTGCTGGACACATTTGACAGTGTTCAAGCTGATGGTACAGCTCAAGCAGCACTTGCCCAAAGTTTGTTTGCTAGTTTCACAGCTGAACAATATGCGATCGAGGCATGATGGACGGGACCTGAACTGGTAACACAGTGAGAATCTGTGCTCGCAGCGTACTTGACGTTTGCCTCCATGATCTGCCGTGCATTGGCAAGGACTGCTGGCAATCGTCCCACGCCCGCCTGAAGCTCAATGCCACCAGTGCCAGGCAGTGCGGCTGGAAGGTCAAGCCCTTCCACGGCAGTCGCTGTTTCGTTTTCTGCCGCCTGTATTGCAAAAGACGTTGCGACAGTGACAGGATCCTGGAGCCCAAGGATGGGCAACTCCAGCTCCAGTGCATCGCCAGAGCCTGAGCCATCACCTGGACAGCCATGCACAAAACAATAAGCAGGGCATATTCGGGTAACCCAGCACTGCAGCAGCAGCCCCTGCAGCTACCTGTGAGCATAAGACATTGCTACATGTGCAGGTGAGGGAATGCCTGTCATTTGGTTCAGCATGACATCGCTTGCAACTTCCAAGAGTGCATTGACAAATCAGCCCCATTCTACAAATGTGTACCATTGCCAACACCTATGCTGTGTAGAACACGAGTACATACTACATACACCAACAAATGAGTGGGATTCTAATTACAACCACACTGTGCCAGTAAAGCCTTCCTGATGTACCTTCTAAACTACTGCAAGAACAGATTATCACGCCAGGGTGAGTCACACATCCATACAGAATCCATGTGGGACAGCCTAGTGCAGCTGTGAATGGACTCTAAAGGCTACTAGAAACCTACTGCTGATACTGCCAAAAACTCCTCAGTGTCAGCATAATTGCAGCAGCATCAACACATACCCAATCCTCACCAGCGCTTATGATGAACTTCGCCTCTCCCAAAGCCTCGGCCTGCAGTCCAAAACGAACTTCCGCCTGACCATCTGCATCTGTCACGATCTGCCTCTCCGATTCTGTCGTCAGTGACAGAAGCTCTTGGGACTTGTCCTCAAGCTTCAGGTCCATGGTGATGGGCACATCGGAAACAGATCCTCCCGAAATCGTGACGATGACGCCCGCCTCAAAGGCATCACCCACCCTGACGATCCGAGGCGCAGAAGGCGTGAGCGACAGCTTCCTGCGCACGATGACCTCTGTTTCCACACTGCCGAAGCGGGCTTTATCTGAGAGCACGCACAACACCAGGGTGTTCACTTGCGACGCAATAGCACCCACTTGCAGCTGAAGACCATTCCTGTGATACAAGCACTCGGAAATTTCTTCTGGGGGGATGGTTGTGACCCGATGCTCTACTGGTTGGGGCTGAGCCACTGTTTTTAAAATGGACAACTGCTGGCTGGCTGCAAGGAACATAACCGCATGGCATCAGTTTTCCTTGGCCCAACCTGATAGCACGTACCACCAGCAAAAACCAACGGATCCTTAACTCCTGATCGCACTGTTCTGCTGCTGCGTATGGTGGCATGTGGACCGATTTCCATGGTGTAGGCGTCAATCTCACGCAACAGATGCATCTTTGTCAGGAGGGGGTGCCCCTTGTGTGTGACCCATGCTGCCCACCTCACTAAGAGCACATAGAAATCAAAGCCCTTGCATCTGACAAGCGATGGTGGGTGACAGCAGCACCCAACACAAGGTTTGGCTGTGCCCACGCAACCGTGGATCCACGCCATCAATGTCTCCCTTGCATGCCACGATCCCACTTTTGTACACAAAAGAAGCTGCACCCACCTGTGGCGGCATAAGCCCTGACAACAAATGTGCCAAGGTTGTCTGGAGCAGTGAAGTTCACTGCACCTGATCCATTGTCTGTTGCATTGACGGTAACAAAAAGAGGAGTGGCCATGAAATCTGCCTGGCTGCGGAGTGCCGCCCCGGCACCACCTGAGGCACCTGCTGACTCAACTTCGGCATCGGCACTTGGGGCTGGAGCGAATGGGGGTGGTGCTGGTGCAGTCCGTGCAACAGATTTCGCCACTGTAGCACTCTCCGCTGCTGCACCTCCAGATGCCACTGCAAAAGCAACCGCGCCTGTACCAAATTCTGCAAGCTCATCATCAAAGTAATCGTAGCTGTCATATACGTCGTCGTAGTATCCGAAGTACCCAGAACCAGGCGTCAGCAGCTGCACATGGAAAAGCACGACATGTGTCACATGCGCTGATCGACAAGGCCGCAGTTGAGCTTAAATGTATGTTGGAAGCATTCCTTTGAGTGCATTAGCATCTATGGGGGTAGATAAACTTGCATTTTGGCAGAAGCATAGCTCTGACTTTAAAGGATAATTGAAACAATTACTTCAAAATTGTTCCTAATCCCTGCCCATTTTGCTTGCCAGCAACTCAGAGTTTGCTGCATATTTATGGCAAAAGTGCAGTGCTTGGTCATCTGTCAAAGACCTGCAGCTATGGAAAAAGGCAGTCATGCCATACACCATACATACAACACTTTTCCGGGCAATTCCTTCAAACGGTGCAATCCTCGATCGGTACATTTGGAAAGCAATTGACACCAGTACATCGCCTTACTTTCTTGTGCTTCATTGCATTTCATCTACTCGCCCTTAATCAAAGCACTTCCAGCCATATACATCCACCAGAAGTACATATGTAGACACCATAAATTCCATGAGAGCCACACTACGCAGAACCCAGTACCCAATCCCACAGTGCAATACTGGATTTGATCCAACTTTCAACAACATGGTGAGGCTGTCTGTGGCACATCGTGCCATCATCTTTGCCAACACAGGGGAAGCGATGCCCGATTTCAAATGTCTGGCTAAGCAGCTGTTGGGGTTTGTCTAATTCAATTATGCCAGCAAATCAGCATGGTCTGGAACAGACAGAAACGAAATGCCAATGATTCCAGAAACACATGACACTTGGCACAATGACAGACATTGCCAAGACTGGCAGATGTAAGTGATGCAAACAAGCAGGAAAGCATATTTGCTCTCACATTTGCTCACAGGTACTGCATAAATAGGAAACCAGGCACAAGTAAAACACAGCAATCATCCTTGCATTGGATTGCCCCAAACTATGGTGGGACAGTCCCCCATACAACAATTCCATGGCGAGTCTGCAGCTGGGCAGACAGGCACACTGGGTGCTGTTTTGTACTTCACTTATTGGCCTCCTTTCACAACTTGGTGCTTTGCTCCTTGCTCCAGCTCCTAATTCAACAGCCAGGCTCAGCACCTCACCTCGCTGTCTATACTGGCCCAAGGGTTTTCCTCTTGCTCCCTCACGAACTTCTCAACCAGTCCTGTGATGGCCCCTGGCGCATGAAGGATGTCGGACGATGAAGCCACGTCAAAACTGAGTCCCAGGTTGAACACATAGTCCGCAGCGACGTCCCTAAGTCCATGTGGAACCAGTTCTAGGATAGCCTTGTCGATGGCCATGACAGTAAATTCCACAGCCTCGTCGGCCTTTAGAGCACATGTCTCGTTGTCATTCTGCGACCCGCAGGCCTTGATGCTGACTTCGATGGCAGTGGACTCCTGGGGTCTGAGAACTGGAGTAGCTTCGTTTGCTGGCGTTGAGAGCTCCGGTAACGAAAGCTCGATGTCCACACGCAAGTCCTGACGGCACAAGACTTCTCAGCCTCTGCTCACACACCATGAGAGTTTTCTAGGATATATCTGGCCTCTTTCATGGTACCTGGGTGTAGAGCTGTGAAGGCTTCCTTGACAATTAATGTCTCAACCAGAATAACTTCAAAAGGAATCCCGGCCCAGGGGCCTCTTCAATCTGGTGCCGAAGTTCTGACAGGGCAATCAGAGCAAAAGCAAGCATTTGGCCTCACCATTCTGGAGGCTTGGTTTGTGTGCCATATGCCAATGATCACAGAAATGTGCGTGACCCTGTTCAGTCATCAGCACACGATGTATGCATGTTTTGTGGAGAGCATTCTTGCATTTGCCAAGCCCATGTTTATGCAAGTGTGCAGAACAACACTCAACGACCTAACTGGCCCAAAGGCCACCCCCTGCTCTGCAGTCACTCCTTCCAGTCTTTTGTTCCAACATGTCATAACTAACGGCATGTGTCCTTCTCTGACGTGTCAGGAACGAAAGACGTAAGCAATAAATGCGTGCAGTACAGCAACAAGAGCAATAACACAATGGTCACGGCATGTGTCTCTGTTGAGTTCAGAATCCAACTCCTGACTCCAGATTGAGCCTGATTTCCCAAGGACAAAACGAACACTTTCCACCGTGATCGCCTTGAAGGTTGAAAGGTGCAAGGATAACAGTTCGTCAATTTTCAACAAAAAGGCAGAGGACTGGCATGAATTCATAAGCATAGGTGCAGCACCCGATCAACATCAAGAACTCACCTGCCCAACAGTAATGTCTTGTCTGACTGTTTGTGTCTGGGGCATGTCTGGATCGAAGTATGTAGTCGTCGGGATTCCAACAGGGTTGGAAGTGCCGGCTTCTTGCCTGGGAATGTTGACATGGACGGCAACGGAGCAGCCAGCAACGCACTCGGGTCCAACGGGAATCGAAAAGTTCGCAAGTTGCTTGTCAGGCAAGGAAATCACCTGCAACGGGAGCATGTCCAATACCACAACGTTTAAAACCAGATCATACCCAGACAATGCACAGCTTTCATCATCTGAGGCCCCCCAATATTCGAGTTGGGAACTAAAGTTCAGTTTTGCTGTTGTGTGTTGTTCTGCACTTCACAGGTGGCATGTAAAGCCTATTCCATGGGGTAAAATGCCCAAAACACTCAGGGAGCGAACAGATGTGAACAGTATCTAACAGCATTTATTTTGCACAAGGTTGATAATCTGCCATACGATATTCTTTACCATTATTATTATTATTAAATTATCATGCGGTGGTGCATTCTTTAAAGAATGCACCCCTGCATGATAATTACCGCATTTAGCCAGGGACCGTGAACAACAAACATTCAATCATTCAGTCTGCCGCGCAACCCACATCTGCACATTGCATCACAAACACAGGCATTTGGGACTGACAAACAATATCTACTTTGAATTAATCTCAGAAGGGCACACTGCCTCACCTCTCTCTGCAAACCCTGGCTGCTTCCCCACAGAACAAGCGCCCGAGCATTGGTATAAGGGTTTTCAAGCAGATACTCCACAGTATCACCCACTGTGGCATCTCTCTCATCCACCCTGAACAGCCTTGTGCTGACAAAATCATTCCAAGGCCTGAGCAGCGCCACCAAAATGTGTGAGTATGAAAAGATGCAAGCCTCTAGACCACAGCAACTCTTCAATGGATATCAGCTTGCTCATCTACGCTTCCCAAGACACTGAAAATCCCATTCCCGCAGAGTCAGGACTCAGTGCTGATGCATCCGTTGCTCACCTCTTTTCCCACTGGCTCTGGTTCTTGCCAAAGAATGTTCGGAAGCATGCCTGGTTGTCTTCATCATCTGTGACACATGACTCCAGTGCATAGTTCGCCGCCCTGTCCGGTTCGAACCTGCACTCTTTGAAAGCGCCAGACAGATCCCCTACAACGCATGCCAGGCACACATATAGGCACTGCAATCGCCAAGGCAGACATCAGCACATGATCTTAAGATCATGTGATTTTGTGAGTACAAAATGAAGTCATGCATGCACAATTTTTCAATCATCCGGTTGAAATGATAGCAACGTTTGGCTTGTTTTCAACATCCACAAAAGCACAAAATGCTACTGCTGTTGTACTCCAAGACAGCCACATCAGCCAAGGCGGTGCAAAGCACGTAAGGGTATTGATCAGGGAGAACCCCCGTTCACTGTGGTGTTTAGTTTGTCTGAAAAGGCACTCTTCATAAGCCCTTGCGACTAATAAAAAACAATGATTTCCGTTTCTTTGTCTGACAAAACATTGTTGTTGATAACCCTCTGTGCGAGGAGGCACAAACATGAGGACCCCCATTCCTGCCAGCAGCTCGGGCTCTCGGCGGCGGGCCATCCCTTCGATCCGTGAAATCAACCGTCGCATGGGTTAGAAATGCCGCACTGCGGTCGCCCACGCAGTCCCGCATCACAACCGCGGAACCAAAGTAACAACACCGCGAAAGAAACCGCCACGGAAACAGCGCGAAGCGTTCTCCTCCAACGTGTCACACAGCGACACAGCCTCGAGCGATACCCAGCCACCCCGGCAAGGGTTCCAGTGGCAGTCCCTCGATGATGACCCACGCTGGAGAATTGACAAGCACGGGCCCCTTGCACCTGTTGGGAGATTGGGATGCTCACAGCGGTCGGCGGTGCGATATCGCTGTTAGCCGTGTGGCCAGGCCTCACGAGCGGCCTGGCAGTCACGCCCTTTCCGGCCACGGATGTTCCCGTGGTAGCCATGGCGGAGGTGGGCTGTGCAGGGACGATGGATCAGTCGGGACAATGGTGCAGGGGTCCGTATTGGCTTGGATTGGGAATGGGCGCTTTGGGGCGGCCAACACCTGCATCGCTACCTGCCTCTGTATTGGTCTGGTGTCCGCCCGTCAGGGGACGGGGCGCCGATCAAACTGCCGCTGTTGCTCACGCTGACTTAAGTATCTATTGGCATTCGCAATGCTCACATTTTCCGACAAGGCTGTCTGACGGCTGGAGTCCGCGCACTCTTCCGTGTGGCCAGTCTGACACGGATTTGACCGGGTTCGTGCGAGGCCCAAGGCCACGAGCAACAGAAATCCTAGTCATCGCCTTGCATGATGCGCAAACGTACTGCAGAAAGTACCTTCAGGGCAAGGGGCCACATCCCCGTCACAGACCAGCGAGTGAAGGCCGAGCTCCTGCTTGGATACTGCGATGACAAGGGATGCACAAGCAAGGGTACTGTTGCGTAATGGCAAACTGCTGGACGGTGGGTAGTGCTGTATTGGTGAACCTCTGTACCCTCTTTGCCCTTTTTTGTTCCCTCACG
>CAJHUC010001287.1:0-67522 GCA_905146915.1 Ostreobium quekettii | reverse complement strand
AGCTTCTTGGTTCCAACGAGCTTTTAAACGCCCGATTCCGTTAAGAATTCACGAAGATATGGCCTTCTGAAATCATAGTACTTAGGGCCAGGGGGTCGGGTGTGAGATGCTTGGAGTTAGAGGACATTGGGTCGATCGTAGGTGAACGGTGATGGTGACTTGGTGCCTGGACGCGCACATGAGTTGTCTTGTCTTGATGTGACAGCGATGGACCCGCGATCGGGCATCGCGCATACGATATGTGCGCGCGCATGCTGTGAATCCGTGTAACATCCTTTGGCCCACTCTCTGGCCTCCCGCGAGCCAGCGAACCACCACTGCGCTGCGCCGCCACCTCTCGCCGACAACAGGCCCCGGGGATCGATCCCCGTTGAGCATTGAGCCCACCGCGCGACCACGGAAACAACTGCCCTTGATACGCCCACCATCCGAGGTGGAGAAGCCGGCTGACCTCCAACAGCCGTGTTACAGGGCAGGCTGACCCCAACGACTCCGAAATCAGCGGCTGCCGACGGGGCCGCAACAGGGGTCCATAAACCCCCTTAGTTGGTGGATAGCAGCTTCTCGGCGATTGGAGCTGGCAACCCCTACATTCGCCCAACGACTCTGTGTGGAGTACGACAGCTCCCCAAGAGGCTCAGTAGGGTGCCTGAACACCAGAGCCTGATCTACAGAGGCTAGTAGGGTGCCAGTGCACCAGGCCCAGGGCCCTCCGAGCGGGCCAGTGTTAGTTTGGGGGCCGTCCCACTCCATTAGGGCATTTGGCCAGGAGGTCGGGGGGGCGAAGGGCTGAGAGTCAGAGATTGTACCTGACCAGCCTAGACAACTGTGAAGGGTTACAGGCCCGCCTGGTGGTAACAGTACCTTATCCAGAAAAAAGGCTGACCCCAGGTTGAAGCCAGCGGCCGCCATACAGTTGTTAGGGGGGTGCAAGTAGAATCGGGTAGATGGGACACGGACCGGCTTGCACCTTACATAGCCCCACAGGCGGCGGTCAGAGTGGGAGCTCTTGGTGCCTATTGCTCGTGACACAGGATAGTAGAAGAGCGGTCTATAGTTGTTGCGCAGACATTCTACTGTTCCTAGCCTAGACCAGTACCCCCCGAGCTGCCATCCAAGCGAGGGGTGGTGGAGGGGCTTCGAGCGGGTCGGGACATGAGGCAGTTGTGAGGCCGTTCCCCGGGAAGTCCTCCCCAGGCAAGGGGGACAGGGAAGGTTCAGTTTCTGATCAACCGGTGGCATTCCCGGGGGTGTGGCAGGGAAGCCTCTCTTTTGAGGGGCGAGTAAAATACTCTTGGAGTATTCTTAAATTCCTTGTTGCTAACCTAGGAAGAAACTGGTTATAAAGGGTTGTTCTGGAACTGTTGTGTTCAAGCCATTTGGTACATTGTTGGTTGGGGAAGTATAGTACCCACTGACTTGGAGACGTCATTTGGTGGATCCTGGGGTTTCTCTGAGCGATATCAGGGACTACGCTCTGGGATATACCTAGGGTTGGACCTCCGTGCAGTCAGCCTATGGTCTACCTCAGTATCAGTTATCAGCATCAGTCAGGCTGGACCTATTTTGGGTATACTGGTTAGACCAGATGTTGACCAGCTGAGACCACTCTCTCCGCTTTCTGCTGGATTTTTGTCGGTAGTTCAGCAGGGAGACCGACAGGATATGGGAGAGACCGTAGGACCCAGTACCTCACATTCTTTGCCAGTTTTGCCTCAGAGGACGATGGCTGATCAGACAGATGGTCATTGGAAGTTTTCACAGCCATTGAAATTGACACTGCCGCATCACTCGGCCTCGAACTTAACAGTACAAATCAAACCGCGTGAACCACCCTTGTTCACTGGTGATAAAGACCAGGACGTGAACTTTTGGCTCAGAACTGTTGAGAATTACCTCAATTTTGTGCAGTGTTCTGAACGCCGAGCAGTGTCATACATCATTTTGCAACTGGCAGGCAATGTGAGGATTTGGTGGGATGTAGAGTTTGTTTCACGGGGAAATAAAAAGCCTAAAATGGTGGAGGACATCAAAAACCTCCTAAAGGCGCAGTTTAAGAGTCCCGTGAGGGAAACACGCGCGAGGCTTGAACTCCTCTGTTTATATCAGCATAGGGGTAAGGATGCGCTTTCGTACATGGGGTGCATGAGGTCCTTGATGAACAGAGTGCTAGGATACGATGTGAAAACGGCCCTGCATTAATGGATCCTCGGTCTTAGGCAGCCATTCAGGCTGGAAGCTGCCAAGGCCAACCCCAAAACGTTGCATGAGGCTGAGAAGTTGGTCGCCCGATTGGAGGACGCCTATAAGTACTATTCGTGGGGAACAGAAGATGTAAAAGAAAAAGGCTCCTCTTGCAAGACAATTAGCGATAGGCAGAAAGGCAGGTAGGTAGGGAAAAGGGCCAAGAAAAGTAGCAAATCTCAATGTCAAACGAATGAAAAGAAAATGCTACCAAATTCTACTAGTTACCATTTATCCACAATAGATTCGTTCCCTGGATCACTATGCAGAAAAGGGCACACTGTCTCAGCCCGTCCCCCTCAACAACATAAGTCACAATTCCACCCGAGACTAGATGCTGGAGGGTCTGGACACCGTGGACAGGGCTTGAGTCAGGGAAAGCCCAGAGTGGTTGTGATTACCACCAGGACAGGACTCAGAGGGATGGCCAGTCAGAAGGATGGGGAGGAGGCTCGGCATGCCTCTGTGTCAAAGGGGTGCTTCCTTGCATCAGAGGCAAGGAGACTGATTGAATCCAGCTATGTTCAGTCAAAACAGTACCCAGTCATCATAGCCCAGTCTGGCCAGAAAGACTGGACTACACAGACATAGAGTTGGCCACACTCGGGTGCCGTCTGGTCCGTTAAGTCCGGTCCGTAAAACTGAGTGTGATATTCGTCCGGTAATATCCGGTTCGCTATTTGCCGTACTGCCGTCCGCAGAATCCGGCTCTCACTTTTTCTTCACCGTTATTTGCCGTTAAATTAACGGATGACGTGTGCAGCGTCCGGTCCGCAACAAAATATCCGTTGATTAATAATTTTGGTTCGTTATTACCCAGGTACTTGCTTTCCAGCTATGGCAAGGTCGAGGCGAAGTTGCCAAGAGGTTTCCATTTTGCAGCAACTCAAATTACGATGGGTTGCTGCGGCGGTACTCCACAGTTTCCACGTCAGGGCAGCGAGTGTAAAGCCCATCCACCAATTGCAGTTAGCGATTGGACACATTTCTCACAGAAAATCTTTTCTATCTATATGATACCCCAGGTTCATCCACCATTCCAACATAGTACGTTGAAGTTCAACAGTTCAACATACATGAAAACGGGCAACGAATAGTACGAGCCGTGATTTGTTATCTTCCATCTCTGCCTATCGCACCCTCACTGCGGCGGTACTCCAGAAGTTTCCACGCCAGGGCAGCGACTGTAAAGTCTATCCACCAATCGCAGTAGTTGTTGGGACGCATTTCTTGAATAAAATTTTCTTTTATCTATATGATACCCAAAGTTCATCCACCACTACAACATAGTGTGTTCAAGGTGTGCACTTCAACACAGGACAACGGAATATTACAAGTCATGATATCTTATCTTCTATCTCTATGGTACCGCACCCTCGCTGCGGCGGTACTCCACAGTTTCCACGCCGGGGCAACGAGGGTGGTCACCGGCGGTGATCCAAACTTTGGAATCCAAAGTCACTACTTCCCCTCCTTCCCTCCCTTCCCTCCCTTCCCTCCCTTCCCTCCCTTCCCTCCCTTCCCTCCCTTCCCTCCCTTCCCTCCCTTCCCTCCCTTCCCTCCCTTCCCTCCCATCCCTCCCTTCCCTCCCTTCCCTCCCTTCTTGCGTCGATGCGCTAGCTTCTGCTGCGACCATCCACTCTCTGCCATCTGCCACCCTAGCAAGCTCAAATGATCCACGTTCTCGGGCCTGAGCACCATGCGCTTGGCCGTCACAATTAGACCAGCCTTCGAAAATGAGCGTTCACTACTGGCGCTAGAGGCCTGCAACACAACCAAAAATGCTCAGTACTTCTCAGCCTGTGAACTTCATAAGGGCTCTGTGGCATATATGCATAGCTAGTTGGCATCACAATAAAACCAAACTTGGAAAATGAGCATTCACTGCTGGCATTGGAAACCTGCAACACAACCAAAGGTATTCAGTTCTTTCCTTCTTTTCAACTCCATATTTCACATAAGGGCACTTTGGTATATATGCACAGCCAGTTGTACTCACCCACTCACCTGTGTTGCTAATATTCGATGTGCAAGCCTGGCCACCAAGGGGAAGCTGGTGTGATTCTCGCCCCACCAATCCCTAGCACTCCATTTTTTTTTATATTCACATGCTGGTGTCCATTTCAAATCAAACCACCTTTCGACTTCGGCCTCCACTAGGTCCATGTGCAGTGGGGAGCATGGGGTCCGTCTTCTCCGTCTTGATCATCGGAAACGTAGTGGTCCCTTAGGTGGGGGTGATGCCGCGCCTAGCCAACTCTGCTGCATAGCCTGTGCTGCATCCTCTTCGGATGATGAGCCCGAGGAATGGACTTCGGGCGCCTTCACCATGTGCCTCAATTGCAGAAGTCATATGCACGCTGTTAGTCACACAAGCAAGATATAAAAGTAGGCACCCCATGCAGCCAAGTGATCCCAGGAGACGGCCATTTAAGGCGAAATACACAACAGGCACAGTCGTGCATGCAAAGGCACAAAGGACACTTGGTACCGGCCAAAACTATCCACAGTTGGATGCACACATTTACAAAGGCAAAGGCCACAAATCAGGACTGAACTCACCAATGCCGTCATCTCTTTCTTCAACATCGCTTGGAACTTTGCCAGGGTGTCATATTCTTCCACCAGATTTGGCCAATCGTCAGCGTTGTTCCAGATCCTCCTTATCCAGTGCAATGTATTCCTCCTTCCGTCCACAGCCGCCGCTAATGCCCAGTTGTATATTAGATTGACATTATCACAATCTGCACACAATTTCTTTGTGAACTCAGAGGTGAAGTCAAGCAACACAGGTTTTGCATGTGCATCGGCGTCAGTGACATAAAGCCGGTCGTACAGCAACTTCAACGCATTATAGAGGACATCCGACATGGTAATATACTCATCCCCCTCACATCGCTCAGACAATTCCCGTATCGACTCCAGGACTGGCAGCACTTGTTTGAAAATGCACCACCCAGCTGCTGGTATAATTATCCTAGGAATTCTCGCGTTTGTTGTATACTCGCGGATGCTTCTCTCCAACAAAATCGCCCTCTTAATCAAAAAATACGTGTTGTTCCACCTCGTCGGGCACCAAGTCCCCAGACGCAATATTCGCTTTGGACAAGCCTGCTCCATTTCATTGTCAGGAACCGTCAGATCTGCATCAGGATCATCGGGCAACTCAGCAACATCATCTTCTTCCCTTACACCTGAGTAATCCTCCTCCTCATCATCTGATGATACATCGCCAGCCACTTCCTCCTTTAGCATCTTCCTTTGCACGCGGCGGAAAAGCTTCCAAGCAGTGGGCGATTTGTGAAAATGACTTGCCAATTCGCGAAGTGGCTGGACGAGCTGCTGAAACTCTTTCACATTTTGGTAACCGGCCTTGACTGCGGTATTTAATAGATGGCAAATGCAGGGGTGCCAATCAAAAATCTCCTTTTTCTCGGCTGCTGAACTCATATTGGAGGCGCAGTCCGTGGTGAGAGCCACACGATTGCACGGCGACTTATCCTGAAATGCACGCACAGGGTCCGCTTCCATCTCCGACTCCATCATGACTTGGTCACGCGGAACTACAGGGTGCAGGCCATACTTCAATCGGATCTTGAGCAAGGCACGGCTTATCGCGTCTGCAGTGTGTGTCTCAGGGAAGCTGGCAGTCCCTGACACCACCAACGTGCTGTGGTTTAAAAGACGGGGGTTACATTTTGCACATGATATATGTCATACTATATTGGCCGATACAGGCCAGTACTCATCGCTATCGTGTGACACGATTCGTGTCATGGCAACACAACATTCACGATTTATGTTCAATAAGGCGTGATTCCCGGCCAGTGAAGGCCGGTACTAATGCAGCGAGTGCACATGACACGGTCGCCAAAGCACACATGAGTGGTCACTAATCACGACATGCATGCAAACAGTAAAGAATCGACACCCACGATACGTGCCACAGTACTGGCCGATGCCAGGCCAGTACTGATGGCTATCATGCTATGGCAACACAGCATCCGCGATTCATGTTCAATAAGGCATGATTCCCGGCCAGTGAAGGCCGTTACTAATGCAGCGAGTGCACATGACACGGTTGGCAAAGCACACAAGAGTGGTAATTAATCACGGCATGCATGCAAATAGTAAAGAATTGATATCCATGACATGTCAGACAGTATTGGCTGATGGCAGGCCAGTACTGATGGCTATCATGCCATGGCAACACAACATCCATGATTCATGTCTAGTGAGATGCGATTCCCGGCCAGTGAAGGCCGGTACTAGTCCAGCGAGTGCACATGACACGGTTGGCAAAGCACACACGAGTGGCCATTAATCATGGCACGGATGCAAACAATAAACAATTGACAACCACGAATATTGAAAATATCACAGGACACAGAATATGCCATCCAAACTCACCCAGTATGCGTTTCTTCAGGCTCCCATCGGCGTTCACCCAATGCAATATCACTGTTATATATGGGTCCGTGCTCCTGCTTGTCCAAATGTCTGCTGTCATAGCAACTCTTGACTCGTCTTGGATTTGGGACACCTCTTTCCTTATTTCCCGCTTGATGTCATTGGCCTGTCTTGCCACCGACCTCACAATTGTTTGCTTACTAATAGATGCCCAACGGGGAATAAAGCCTCGCACGAAACGAACGAAGGGCACCGTCTCAGCCAGGTGGTATGGTGCATTAGCGAAACTGACGTACCTAGCCATGTGGGTCACCGCCCTGCTCCATTCTGAGGTCCTAGGGTGCCATGTCTCCAGGTAGGTTTCCAACGATGTACCCAATTTCATCTGCCGGTTGCCCGGAGGTTTACTGAGTTCGTCTCGAAGTGCCTCAATACTGAAAACGCTATGTTTGTCTTTCAAATGGTTTGAGGGCCTCGTCCAACTGGCACTGGTCGGGTACTTCTTGCTCAGGTTGTATGACAACACTTTGTATGTCTTGGTAATGCCCTCCCTCAAACACAACCGGCAAACAACAGTAATGGAACATGGTCTCTTGTCGGGCCCTGGCATCTCATCTACCTTGAACCCCTCTCTACACTATTCCTGGTGGCCTGGATCCCCTTTGCGGTGGCGTTGTTTGCGGGGTGTCCTCGGCGACCCTTCCTCCAAGGTTGCCGCCATGCGCGTGGACTGCTTTGCTGCAATTAGTGTTTGCTGTTGCTTGTGTGGAGTCCGCACATCAACAGCCATGGCAAGCGGTTCGGGGTTGGTCAGATGCCTTCTCTTGGCCCTGCACTGTGGCACATCCTCCACCACAACGACACTCGAACTTGGCGATGCACCTCCAAGCGAATCAGTGTCCGCAGAGCTCAACACACCCCTCCCAGCAGCAACATCATGTGCGTCTGGGATCCCTCGCTCAGCAACAAATGTTGCGAGGTCAACACCACCATCGCCGCCAACAGAACCTGGCGCACACGTCCATTGTGTAAATAACCGAGGCAACATATATTCGACGATGGATTTCAGATGTTACAAGGACGGTCTGAGGACACTTTCTTCTGTGAATTAAAGGCAGAAAAGAGTCTCACAACCATGGATTGTTCAGCAAATGTCACCTTCCTCGCCGGTGGCAGGCGGTACTTGGACTTCACCTCACAATTAGACAAGTTGTCTTGTTAAAAAAAACTAATCCCCATCGGAGGAAGTCTCCGTGTCACTCCCTGTTAGGAGGCCGGAGTCCATGACATTGAACTCTCACCCAACCTGTGAAAAGAAATCGTCTTCAAGGAGTCTTTCTTCCAGGCGTCTTAGCGACGGTTGAGTTATTCTATATTTTCTGCTAATAGACTTGTACCCCACCATGTGCTCCCCCCGGTGCAGCACCAAATCTATGATAGCCGTGCACTGACGTGTTTTATAAGCAGCCCGGTGATTCATATCCACTCGTTTGCGTTCCTGCCTGCAACGCTTCTACCATTCTCCTCAAGACTGAGGGGGGTTCTGTCTCTCGTGTTGTTCCTTTCGTAACCGTGCCCCTTCTGCCCCCCCCCAATGCGTTATTAATGTATCCGCTTATGGCGGCTAATCGGGCCTGGTCCCTGGGGGCGAGGTGGCCCTGTATAGGCTACCACACCCCCGAGGGCAGGCCACCCAACCCCACTTCTTGTATTTCCTCTAATCTATTTGTTAGAGCTTCCCTATCGCGCTCAACTTCCCAACCACGCGCAGCTTCTATCCGCCGCCTGACTTTCACCCCTGCACGTCTCCTTCCCCCCTTTCTGTTGTGTCTGTGCCGGCGCTTTCGACCATCCTTGTAACGTTGGCCCCCTGTTCAGAGGCCGCTTCCGACCTAACACAGAAACAAAATACAGTGTTTCCCCAGCCAGGTGATGGCAGGTACTGCCACATACTGGTGGTACCACCAAAGCAAAGACAATAAATATTGTAGGGAAATGCAGCACGCCCTGTACAATGCACGGCCCCCTGAAAGGGACGAAGTGCTGAGGTTTCCCCAGCCAGGTGATGGCGGGTACTGCCAAATAATGGTGGTGGCACCTACCAAAGAAAGACGATGGGTATTGCAGGGACAGTTCGTGCATGCTGTACATTGCATGGCTGCATGGAAGGAACGAACTACCAAGGTTTCCCCAGCCAGGTGACGGCGGGTACTGCCACAAAATGGTCATGCCACATAAGGAAAAACAAGCGATGGGTACTGCAGGGACATACAACACACCCTGTACAATGCACGGCAAAATAAAAGGACCAAACTGGGAAGGCTTCCCCAGGCAGCTGATGCTAGGTACTGCCACATATTGGTGGTGGCATCTAAGCAAAGAAAGGCGTTGGGTATTGCAGGGCGTGCAACACACCCTGTACAATGCACGGCCACATAAAGGGAACGAATTGCTAAGGTTCCCCAGCCAGGGGACGACGGGTACTGCCACAAAATGGTGGTGACACATAAGGAAAAAAAGCGATGGGTATTGCAGCAACACATAACGCACCCTGTACAGTGTGCAGCCAAATAAAAGTAACAAAGTGGTAAGATTTCCCCAGCCAGGTGGCGGCGGGTACTGCCAAATAATGCTGGTGGCATCTAAGCAAAGACGATGGGTATTGCAGTGACAAGTGGTGCACCCTGTGCAATGCATGGCCACATGGAAGGAACGAACTGCCAAGGTTTCCCTAGCCATGTGGCGGCGGGTACTGCCACCAACCATAGCACACAGCCACAATAGGCGGCACTCAGGCTTGCTGCACAGAGGTACACGTCCACCGCACCTACACGTCCATCGTGTTCAAGGCGCCCCTGCCTGCTTTCCGTTTCAGCATTGGTAGCACCTGAGGACTCTGCGAATACAGTAACACATGTGGTGAGGGTCGCAGGCAAAATCCCAGAGTGAAGTCAATCCCCGGCCATGATCTTCCCACCCGGCCATGTGCCACAAGGTTGGTGGCCATGTGCCACCCCCCACGGCCCGGAATTTCCCGCCGCAGCAGGCGGTACTGAGGGCATTGCCCTGGCCACAAAGTAGGATAGCGCGCTATGCCTGTGCATCACCGGCGGATTGAATCCGGCCACACACAGGTTTTCAGCCAACAGATCATCCGACACCCCCCTTCCCCCGTGCGGCCCGGCATTTCCCGCCATGGCGGCAGTACTAATGGCATCCCCTTGCCTTGCCTGTGCTGCGGCTTGCCTTGCCTGTGCCGCGGTATGCCTCACCTGGTGGGTCCATGACCCAAGCGTGGGGCGGCAGGCGTTGGAGACGGCGGATGGTAACAGGAGGGCAACAAAATATGTGTGCAATCACAACCAACGTCCGCTGTATGTGGATTCTGGCTGAGCCACGCTGGCAATCAACCCGATCCCCAGATTTGGAAATCAGTACTTATTGCCTAGGCTCTGCTGTTATCCGCTGATTCGGTACACACGTCCGCTGTCATCCACTAGATTAGCGGATGGGGTACGTGGCTTCCGGTCCGTAAGAGAATGTCCGTTAACACCCAAGCGGAATCCGCAGAGTCCGCTGATTGGGGCCAGCCGTCCGCTGCCATCCGTGCCACGTCAGCAACAGAGAGGGCGTGGTCCGCTGAATTAACGGATATTAGTGGACGGCAGCCCCCATCCACTATTAAAGGATCCGGGTGGCCACCTCTAGTGTGGTTATGGTACTGTGCGCTGCTCTCCCTGCACTGGAGTTTCCACATCAGCATAGTGCAACATGGACAATAGTTTCAACCACATATGGTCAGGAGTCATCACCCTAGAGATGAACAGTTTCTCATTCTTTTCCAATAAAATCACCCCCTTCCCCCAAAACCCCAACCCCCACTTTATTCTAGCGCCAATCCATATGCCAAAGTGAGGCTGACTCAGCTACTCAAGGGTCCTAACCTCCTCCGATGTCGGGCAATTTCTGTGTCGCGGTGAAGGTCGACGTCGGAGGCCGAAGGCCTTGGCGTTTGCGGGGAATGCTGGTTCTGGTCCACGCCGAAAACGGCGCCAACAACACCCCTTCCCCCTCTGCGCATGCAACACCTGCCGCCCTACCCACATCACACCCACACCACACCACAACACCCTGCGGCGTCGACAGAGATTGATCCTTTTCTCAGGAATCAAGCTCCTTTTCAAACAGCCCCAACAGCTTCTAAGGTGGCTGGCCAAAAATTGGGAATTTCAATGCCAATGCCATGCGATGCTGGCAGTCCTGAGGGCTGCCAATTGGGACATTTTGTGTCTGACAGCTGATTGACCACTTGAGAGAGGCTCCGGAGCAAGTCAATGCTATCCAGGCAAAACAAGCGCTTGTGTTCCGTTGACCACCGGCGGTTTGGTTCTCTTCACTTCTTCTGCTCATCCTGTGGCAATTGTGCAATATTTTAGTAGCACAAGTCCGAGACCCTCTCCCCTTATTGTCGAAATAACGCTGAGCGTACCAAATCGGACATATTGCAATCCCTAACCACGTGGCATGACCGTTGCACACCCGCGGAGGTCCAGCCTCGTGCCTACTGTAGGATATTTCATACTTCCGCTTTTGCACCCATCTTTGAAAACCTAAAGGTTTTTGAAAGAATGTGGAGGTGCCAGGAAGTAGCGCTCTGGCTGCTCCAAACATGGCGGTAACAACAAAAGTAGTGGACGGGACAAAACCATTTTTGCGACTCCCTGACCTGTGTTGTTCTACCTGTGGCTGCAGGCAGTATTACATGTTAAACCGAGAGCGACAATGCCCAATCATGACAGCTGCAAAAGGCGACGAGGAGTAGGGAGGTAAGCGGGGTGCCTGCACGAAAGAAGAGTGGAAAAAATTGGTCTTTTCCAGAGACGCCTTTTGTACTTGGGAAATGAGGTTAACTGCCCTGTTAATGGGTTTCTGCCAAGGGAGACGACGGGTGGGCTGCGCCAGCGTCTTGAATGGCGCAGTTTGAACCTTAGGCTTACTCAGACCCCGTCCCTTGGGACTTTTGGCCACGCTATTACCGTGGGTCAGTCAAAGTACGAAAATACGAGGCGCCGCCAGCCTTGGCGCCCTCGGGTTGGGCGGGTTTTGGCGGGGCTGAGCGGGGGCGGGTATTTAAGCTCGGTTCCCCTCCTTATCTTGTTCGCACCCAGCCCTCCCGCCCTAGACAGTGGTGTTCGGTTGAATTGTGGGATGGAGAGGCAGTGAAGGGAGTGAAGTACGGGATTAGAGAGCTAATTTATGGGATTAACTATCTTGTTAATGGGTTTCCGCCCAGGGCGACGAGGGGCGGGGGCGCTGGCTCCCGTTGGACCAGTGCTGCTTAAGTATAGTTGTTCTGGCGGCCCCCGGGGTCTCTGTCCCCCTGTACCTTGGGTCAGTGGCCAGTTCGTCGCGTTCAAGCAGGGCCAGAGGTTTTTGGCGCCCTTGGGAGTGACGGGCTTTGGCAGGCGCGAGCGGGGAAGACTATTCAGGCTCACCACTCTATCTTGTTTCGCTTCCCGCCCGGCCCTCCCTATATGGGTGCTGTTCGGTTGTGTTGGGGCAAGTGTGGGAGTTAAGTACGAGGGAACGAGGAGTGGTGGGACTGGCTCAGGGATGAGTCTTGTATGGGACTGGCTGAACTACTAGCGAAGCGACTGGGCACACAAGTTGTGGGTACCTCGGGTTGTATTGGGACAAACACTGTTGTCTTTGTAACGTATTGGTCCAGTGTGTATGTGGACCTGGGCGGGACAAGGAGCCCGGCTCAGCAGAAATGGGATGAGTCATTCGCTGAGTGAGATAAGTACTAACGAAGCGAAGGGCAAACTTGACGGATGGGAACATCGGGTACAGTACATTGATGGTTGTGAAGTTGTAAGTGTTTTGTCGTTAGGGAGTACATGACGAGGTGGGCTCAGGAGACCGGTAAGGCAGAAATGGCCTCTCCGGGCAGCAGTGCTTAGAGGACGCGCTGCCCATTGGAGTACAAACGGCAAGTAGTGGATTGAATCCAAATGAAAGTTCCAGGAGCTCAGAGGCGAAATGGAACATGGTGCACGATTGATGGAGGAATACCATAACATTGTATAGATGACTGGGACTTCGTAACATTGGGGTGATATCACATGCGCTGAGATGTGACACTATGTGAGGTGACTTTTGCATATGTGATCTTCATGATATTCGAGGGAATGGAGACTCGCGCCCACCCCCACCCCTCCCTTCTGGGGCGCCATCTGGCATACCCCTGCGCTCTGCAACGCCGACCATGTTCGATGACGGGGGGCAGGGGCCGGGGAGGGCGCAGCGCTATCAAGCCCTGCTGCGCTATTTAACAACGCTACTATATTCTCGGTGATCTACGGTACACTGCAGGCATACCAATATAACAGGCGACTCGTCTTGCGAGGTGCTTCCCATCAAATCGATTTCCGAACAACCCGAGCCTCTTGCGCCCTTGGGGACTCCTGAGAGAATAAGGGGATAAAAGCGATTACCCTTGTTACCTGGACAGGCACTTGCATGCCAAATGTGGAATGTGGGTTGATATGTGCTGGATGCACTAGCCTCTAGCCAATGGTAAGGGCCCGTCACGCTACATGGAGTTTGTTTGTTTTCGTTGCACATCCACGCAATGGGCCTTCAGGCAATCCATGCTGTGTCCAATCAAGCGCATGCACATGCAGACCTAGGCCCCGCTCCCTTGCATTTAATGTGTTTACACGATTCCCTGCAATCGATAGCATCACATGTCTATTTCAAGAGGAACGCAAGCCGCGTTGCTTACCAGAGGGCGTGCAGGTGCTTGACCCATAGATTGTATGCCATTCATTTGCAGGAACACAATGCCCGAAAAATTACTCTCACCACGCAAAGTCACAGCCGCCATGTGCCAAACCTTGCGCACCACTGGCATGCTCATTTGCATGTGAGCATGCAGGTTAACGGCAGAAAACAGAGTTCATGTCCAGTCGTTCCAAGAGTTCACTTGTTCCAACCACGGATTTCACACCCTTCTGGGGGCCAGCAGCATCCCTGCAAGCAACAGGATTCAGTGCTGTGCTGCTAATTCACAGGGCGTTCCCCAGCCGCTAGAACCCTGTGCTACACTCATGGCAGATGAAACCCCAGCACAGGCTCTCCAATTTCGATTGATGATTCACAAGCCGCACCTCCTTCCCCCCCTCAAATTTTGCGAGGAGAGCGGCCAAAAAAATGGGGACAAAATGTTTCAACTAAAACCTGTCGTTGCACAAGTGCCAACAATGTCCAAAGGGCATCAGTTCCTGCAGGAAGGCCCTCCCCACTACACCCAACACCTACACGATTAGGATCGCCTACGAGGACTCAAGGGCCACAGCAGGTCGCTTGTGTCTGCTGCTTTTGCTCTCCAGTCACACACATGCCCTGGTCATCAGGTCGCTCCCCCAAATTCTGGTCTGTGCGGGAGGCTCTGCCCAAGACCCAAGGGCCAGTCCTGACTAAAGTTCCTTGGCCACTAAACCCACCAGTTCAAATTAAGTTCGGAAATTGGTACTGCAAATCATCAGGCGCAGAGGCATCTGACTTCTCCCTGCCTTCCAACAGTCCAGAATGTATGTCCTCACACTCCTCCTGCTCCTCTTCAATTGGATGCTGCAACACAAATGCTGCCTGGACGTCTATTGAAACAGGCACTTCTTGTGCTGCAAAATCTGCCGCCCCAGAACTTGCCTTTGCAGCTCTGTTTGCGCCCAAGCCATGGCCAGCTGCACTTCCCAGCTGCTTCGTTGCCTTGCCCGCTTGGTGGGTGCCCTTTGAGCTTGCATTCTTGCTCCCATTTGATGTGCCACTGAAATCCACAAGTAAATCCTTCCCAGTACTCTCGCTGCCTGTCACTGTGATAGGGCATGGCCAGCACTGGCTGCTCAGGTCAGCGGACAAAGGAACAGCAGAGGCTGGTCCACCTACACGTGCAGGGTATCTGTCCTTGAGTGCGGGGCGTTGCCACGCCGGCTCTACTGCTGAGTCGCACTGCCAAGATATGGCGAATTCTTCGTCAATCCCCCTTGGGGCAACAGGGTTGTGTTCCTCCGCAACAGACACAGACACAACGCAATGCAGTGGTGCAACGAATGCTTGGTTCAGATGAACGGCTCCATTCCCAGACTGCACATTCTGTTGGGAATCGTAACTGGGGTTGAGGAACATCTTCTCAGTGTGCGTCATGGCGCCTGAGGGTGTCAGGTCGCTTGCTGGGCTACCCTCACTGGAGCCGCCAGCATTTGAGGGATCTGTTAAAGAGATTCCCACCTGCTCTGCAATTACGCCCAGTATGTCGCCAGACGTCAACCTGCCCAGCCCCGCTGCAATCCTCATGTTCCTGCTCCGCAACTCACGGACGCTGGAAAACTGGTGGCTGTCGGCTTGCTTCTTCAGCGCGGCCAGCACTCTTGACACGAAGTTGAAGTCAGGACGGTTGCGTGGATCGGGAGAGATGCACACCACACACAGCATCGCATAAGGCATTGGACATGTGATGGGGAATTTGGGAAACAGGGGGTGGTACCGCAGTCCAGAGTTGTCAGCAGCATAGTAGCACTTCTTGGAGTGGTACAGCTCCCACAAAAATACCCCAAAGGAGAACACGTCCGCCTTCTTGGACATTTTCCCATCCTGGCAGACTTCTGGTGCCATGTAAAATGGGGTCCCGGCTCGCTGATTCGATATGTGGCTCTGCAGCAGGCCCATCTTGATGCTCAGCCCGAAGTCTGCAATCTTGGCAACGCCCAGCGCATCAGGCCCATCACCTGCTTCCTTCTTCAACAGTATGTTCTTCGAGCTCAGGTCGCCATGCACGATGTTGTGTTGCGTGTGGAGATGGTTCAGCCCTGATGCCACCCCTTGTCCGATTTCCAACAAGGCAGGCAGCTTTGGAAGGCCATCCCTGCTAAGCAGACGCCTGTCATCGAGGCACTCCCGCAGGCTGCCACCATCGCAGAACTCCTGCACGATGTACAGCTTCCAGTCCACCATTACCTGTGTGTTGTTGGTCGCGGGGTTGGTTTTGCTGGGCTGTTTAGAGGCTATGAAGTCGGTGGTGAGTGAAGAAGCTTCCAGGCGTTTGAAGTTGTATGCGTAAGTCTGCACTATGTTCTTGTGCGCCACACTGGAGCTGATGGCCGCCTCAAACACTGCACGCTGCCTCTGCCTGCTTGCGGAATCCACAACATCCTGGAAGACCACCGTCTTGATGGCCACAGTTATCCCCTTCCAAGTCCCTTTGTAAACCACGCCATTGCCGCCTGCAGCGATCTGGCTCTCAATCTTGGCACATGAATCCTCAATCCCTGCAGACTGTTCCGATATCGCCACAATCAGAGATTCCTTTGTCAGCTCAGGCTTGCTCCCCGCCTGCTTGCCTTCCACGTTCTTGACGATTCCACGCGTATTGCCACCCCGAGGAGGCTTCCCAGGCGGGGGCACCGGGCTGCCTTCGTCCTTGGACGTCGTGCTGCGCATCCCCAGGTCTTTGTATTCCTTCTTCCAGGGCAGTCTGGGCAACCTGCTCCAGAACACGTAAATCGCCGCCATGCCGATGACAACCAAGCCCCCCAGCACCACCAGGACGATCCCCACGGTGCTGGTCACCTGCTTCGTGATCTCGGATTTCTTGTTCTGCTCGTCGTCCTCGTAGTCAGAGGATGTCGGGTAATAGTCCGAGGTGTTGGTCTCGTCGTCGATCGACGACGTCCCTTCGTAGTAGTACGCGTTGGCTTCCGTCGTGGCCTCGGGATCCGTCCTGTCCGTGTTCTCAAACATGACGCACCTGCCGATCGCGACAGACCACAGCCCAGTAAGCGGGGCACGCAAACCCGAGCGCAGCAGAGGCGAAGCGGTGCGAAAGGCCAAGATGCTGCGAGCGCGCAGACTGCAACGCCAGCTCACGAAGCCAAGAGGCGGAGCGGACCAGGAAAGGGCACGAACGGCCAACGGCACGCTGGTGCGACACAATCATGTCACGTGGCCGAACGGATGGCCTGGCCGCGACGGGACACAGCTGTTTGGGGTCTATCTGCAACTTCGTTGCCCCCAACTCGTTCCCAAACCGCCTCCACGGGCACCGCAACCCAGCGATGAACAGGCCAGCGACCCATCAACGCCAACGCGGGGCAACGTCGCGGCCCATCAGCCCATGTCTTCCAGCCCCCCCGGCCGCGGCCTTTCGGACGCTTTCGCTCTGACAGCGCAGTGAATAATGCGTCAAGCCGGAGTCGCCATCGGACGACAAATCCGCCAGCGAATCTCAGCCAACGGCTCGCCTATATCTCGGCTGCCCCCGTTATGGATTGGTATAGCGCCGCCACTTCTGCTGTACTGCCCGCTTTCCTGCAAGCCCTCCCGCCCGACAGTACACGGGGGGCTCCTGACGCGCCCCAATCCCACCGCAAATCTCCCCGACGGCGGAGCGGGCGCTCTCCCCGGCCACCCCACGCACCCTCCCCCCCCCGGCGCCCAGCGCCCACCTCGGCACCGCCATGTGCTCCACCGCGAACTCGCTGCAAGTCATCACCGTGTCCTCCATGCACATGCCCCAGCCCATGAAGCGCCTGAACTGGATGGTCTTCTCGTCGGGGCTCTGCACGTCGGACAGGCCCACGAAGTCCCCCAGGGACCTCGTCACGTTGGTGTCCCTCTGGATCGTGTTGCGGTGGTACAAAAGAAGGGTCCCAAAGTCGCGCACAAACTCGCAGGAGTGCACCATCATGGCGTTGCGCATCACGAAGCGGCAGCCGGGCATCCGGCGGTCGTAATTCAGCATGCTGCGGTCCACGTCCGCCAAGGCGTTTGTGGCGTTGGCGGTATCGGTGAGGCACGTTGAGGGCGAGCAGCGGGAGCCGTTCACCACCCCCTCGTCGAACAGCTCCAGGCTCAGGGCCCTGTTCTCGATGCTGACGCCGTCGAAGCGCACCTGGGACTTCACGTCGAGGAATCCCTTCAGCAAATCGTCCCTGAACACCATCCAGGACTCCCTGCCCTGCGACAGCGGCGACAGCGTGAGCGGCCTGCGGACGGGAATGGGTTCCCCCTTGGCGATCGCCTCCAGCAGGCACTTGGTCACTGTGAAGTTGTGCTCCAGGGTGACGTCCAGCGGCGCGGTGTTGATCTGCCGCGCGCCCGTGAGCCTGGCCACCCCCCTGGTGCTATTGGCCCTCTCCAGCTCCGTTGGGTCCGGCAGCGGCGTGTTCTCCACTCTCACCACCACGTCCCTCAACACCGCCCTTCCCAGCGCCACGAACTCGATGACCACCTTCTCCGGCCCAGACACGGCCCGCACATCCCCAGTCCCATTCCCCGCCCCCCTGGCCACCTCCAGGTCGGCCAGCAATCTCCCAAACAGCTCGCCGCCCACGTAGAAGTCCACGCGCTCGTAGACCAGCGACCCGCCCGCCCCCACATCGAACATCATGCTCTCCAGCCTCGACCCATCCCCGACCTCCTTGAACGTCAAATCAAAGGTCATGTCGCACCAGGTCACGCTGGCATTCACGCCAACCACGGCGAACCGCTCCACCGCCGAGAAAATCACCCCGCGGTCGGCGCCGCAGATGCTCAGCGGCCTGCCCACCGTCAGCGTGGGCAGGAACGACAGCGGGTCGGCGAAGATGTCGCCGCTCACGCTGATGGCATTCGCATCCCTGGCGCCCTGCGGTGACAGTGCGGCCTGCAGCTCGACTGCGGACTCCACCTCCACAGTCGCCACCGCGCCGGACCCCCCCGCGTCGGTGTCTGTCTGTGACAGCGCGCAGGGCAGCGTCAAGAGCAGCAAGGCGGCCAACACCGCCGCGCCAGGGCGCTGCCCGGCCCCCGTCGCCATGCCCGAGAGCGCCAGGCGGTAGAAGCCTGACCACCCGGTCGCGTGAACCCCGCCTGTATTTGCGCCCCGGCCCTGGTGCCAGTACCGGCTTTGACCCTCAGACATCACCGCCGGATCAGGGCCGCCGTCATCAGTCACCGCCCTCTGGCCATCTCCCACGTGTGCGTGGCTGGCGTGGGAGCGGCCCGCCTGACGGCCCAGCAGACCTTGGGCTGAGGATGCGACACCTGGGCGCGGAAGTTGTCTGCCCCACAGGGGACAAATGTACCGGCCAGGGGTCCGAAGGACGTGTGAACTGCTACCATCAGCGCGCCGCGTGACGGACCCTTGGCCCTCCTCGGCGGGCCTGGCGGCCCTGGGGCAGTTGACCCTTCCCAGATGTAAACAGTTGTTGATCTTCACCTGCTGTCAGGCGCCTGCTGTCGTATGAGGTGTGACGGCAGCAGTTTAGGCACGCGGCGCAGTACATGTGGGCGGCCCGGCGCGTGCTGCACAGGTGGGCACTGTTTGCGAGGTGGCCGCTGGGCTGCCTCCAAAAAACCGGATCGGCTGGCTTTGGGGCTTATTCTGTCTTGACAAGTGGGGCCACATTCAGGGGTGGTGGTGTACCACCGAGGCCCCAGGGCCTGATTGTGGCTCTCGGAGTCTCTCCATGTGCCT
The DNA here is from genome assembly GCA_905146915.1 of Ostreobium quekettii. Lineage (NCBI taxonomy): Eukaryota > Viridiplantae > Chlorophyta > Ulvophyceae > Bryopsidales > Ostreobiaceae > Ostreobium > Ostreobium quekettii. Next base: position 48,351 of record CAJHUC010001287.1, on the reverse strand, counting down.
TCGTGTGTCGCTGTTGATTGCTTAACGGATTGCTGATTGCCTCTGGCCATTCCTGGGTGCAAAACTGGATCACGCGACTTTGGTGTGTACGCTCACTTCACGGGTCAATGCACGTACTTGGGTGGGTGGGGGGGGGGGTACCACAGAGGCTTCAAGCCAGAACGTGGCGCTCTCCGGCTCTCCCAACGTCCCTCCTTGTGTGGCTGTTGATTGTAGGGCGGAACGCTGAGTGGGTCCGGTCATTGGGCTGAACGCCAAGACGCACTGCTATAGCACTGCTATAGTGCGCACAGGCCAAGCGACGGCTGATTGTCCGTGGCGATCTTGTCGAAACACTCCAGAAAGGCCACACGAAGTTGACTCCAGCCCGTTGGAGTCCTGTCGCAGCCGACCATTCGATGATTGTCTTGAATTTTCGATCTGGTAAAAGTTCTCGGACAGGCTGTTCGGGCAACGTAAACCTCAAGTGCTCTCGGCGCTCAGTCCACTCCAGGTTGCAACGAGCAAACCTGGCCCGTGTCTTGACTCCCACACCCCTTGCCTCGGTGCCATTTGACGCAGGCAGGCAGGATCGAGGGGTGGCGAATTGCCATTGGAGATCCCTGAACGGGGTTCCCACGCTCGAGTCTACGGCAACGGTTTACAGCCGAGGCAAAGGGACAGCAGGGGTTCTGTCCCTTATATTCAGTCCGTTCATCAACGTCCTTAATGCACTTCCTAGAGCCTCATCATCTATTTATGCATTTGGTAGTGCAAAAGGTGGCCGTCTGACATGGCAGCCACCCGGGCGAAAATCCACAAAGCGCCAAGCCTTCGCCTGTCCCGCCTTTCGGCTCGATTGGATTTGCGTCGAAGGAGACGAATCTGGTGACGTACAGCTCCCCGGCGGTCACGTGGCCAGCGATTCCGCCACGGAAAATCCAACTCAAACGGGCATCCGGGCCTTGCACATGTGCGCTCATGCAGATAACCGGGCCTTGGGTGAGAAACACATGGAAGGCCACTTGGATTCTCAAAGAATCGCTTGGAAACCCATGCACCCAAACGGCGAAAATGCAATGGGTGCGATCTGTCTATATCCAAGCGCAGGAGACCTCAAACTCTTGGCTGCAAAGCCATTCTGGTTGGTCTACGCGCCACGGCCTGCGTGCCCGGGTCGCACACGTCAAGACTGTCAACAGGGTGCTTACAACTTTACGGACTATGATCCATCCCGTTCAGCCCCTCTGACACTGGGCACAGCAGCATGCGGCCTGCGGCCTCAACACAGCACGGCAACCACCCCCCAAATATCTTAGCCACGACAAAAAGGGCAGTGCAATCAAATCATATACAATTTCTATCAGGTCACGTTAACATGGCAGTTCATATCATTATCACTCTCCTTGTGCCTCATACTCTACTATTCGTATCGCATTGCAGCATGCTTCGGCAAACCTCACAGCACGCTCTTCTAATCCTCACACAACCCCTTGCAATGCTCAGGTGGACATCACTTCACTCCTTCGCCACCTTTCCAGCACACCCGCAGCACCACAATCGAACCTGTGCTGCGACCTGAAAGATTGGAAGGAATATTTGTTCACACCTACGGCTCCGCCTGCCCTTTTCCCGCAACACAATGTACTGCTCAGAAACAACGCTCTGACATCACAGCCACCCCACAAATCTACACAGTGATACTTCTTGATTGAATTAAGGGTTGATACACTCACCCAGCGCATCAACAACAAAAGTCTAGGCACTTTCATAATCAAATTCATGACCAAGTTCTTGATGTTTCCGTGCGCAACAGGTCGCATCCCTTTGGGCTGTCGGACCTCGTAGAACCATGTAAAATACATCCGCCTAAGGCAGAAGAATTGAAAGCGATGACATCATACCTCGCCCTAGGCTGCCCTGGATCACTTGTGCATTGATCGGCATGAAAATCCATGTCAGCATTGGCGTTGTGGTGCACGGCAATCACTGAGAAGTCAAACCTATTTCAGCAATCATCTTGAGAATTCCTCAGTCACTCAAGGCCGGACGTCAGAGCTTTGATTTGTCAGTGTCTTCAGCATAGGATTGCAGCAATTTCCACAGATTTCTATTTGCAGAGTGATATTAATCGCATATGTTGAATATCATCTTGTTTGAAACTTAGCAGTATAGTCATCAAATTGCGTGCATTGCCTTGCAGATGCCGTAGATCGTTATAGCACGCATTACCACCTCTCTTGGATCAGCTCCCGTTGACCACCTTGATGGAAAGCTTGGCCGATATTGGCACAGTCTTCGCGTCTGGGAAGGCGTTTGAGACGCACAATCTTAGCCCTGCAGCGTCTCACAGGATGCCCACGTTCGCTGCCCTGTCTGTGGCTATGAGTAATCCGGTAGCGGTACATCTGTTGGCCCCCCCAAAGCCTGTCACCCGTCCCGTGAGACCGTTGCTGTGTTGCACCACCACCAGCACTGGCGCCATCTCGCCGCTTGCGCTTTCCGCAAGCTGCAATCCTGCGCAGCCTTCGAGGCCTCCACCCAGCCAGTGGATCCATCGGCGAAGCTTTGCTACGAGCCGTGACCATCGCCGGTCCCACCGATTGCCATCGACGCTCGCAAGCCTTCGATCCCGATTGCTGGTGCGAGCCAATTGACACGCAATGTAGCGACCGATCGGTGCACATCCATCCCTCCAGCAGTGCTGCGTTGTCGAAATCAGTTTCCGAGTGAGGACCCAGCTTCGTGAGCCAAGCATGCATGGCCAAAGGGGTGGCGCCCGGAGCCCAGTGGGTCGCGTCACTTATTGGGATGTGGGACCTCTGTGGCATCGGTATCGTGTCCCGTATCTTGGTAGAATTGGGCGCACATCGAGATACCCATACGACTTGCAGCATTTCCATCTCCATATTCTCCTTTTATGCTGGAGTTCGTCCTTTTGTAGGATACTAAGCCCTTTTTTCACTTTTGTGGATTTTCGCCAACTTCCTAACCACCTTTTGAGGCTCACGGGTCGCCAGCTTACCATAAATTTCATATAATATATTGGCGACCCGAACAGTAGTTAACAATACTCAATCAGTTCTAGTCACGACAGCACCATTTGCGCAGCACCCAATGCGCCAAGCTGTACAAAAATGCGTTTGGACAATCGCCTGAAGGGTGGGCAAGTATTTGTAGCAAGCGTTTGTGCGCACTCCAGATTCCCCAATCTGGCAAGCAGTCCTCACCGCCCTTCGCGCGCGGATCGCACGCGCCGCTGCGCAGGCCCGCACGATGGCCCTCCCCGCCTGGTTGCTCGTCACGGTCTGCACGCTCGTGCAGATGGTCATCGGCAGTCTGTGGTGCGTGCACGCCGCCTAGCCCCCGGCGCCAAACTCCGCTCCGCTGCGAGTGACTGAATTCCATGCATCGCAGTTCGTCGGCATCACGGCGCAATTCCGAACCCTCGCGCCCTGCAAGCATGACGGCCGGAGCAGCAGCAAGGGCATTCTTTCGCTCCCATTTGGCACGCGTTCGTTCCCGGTTAGGATGATCATGCACCGAGCCTGGTAGCGCGAGGCGCAGAACGACTACAGGCACGGATTCAGCGCCATCGATTGTCGTTTCTGATGGAGAGGACTAGATGCCATGCGGCGGGCACTCCCCGTGCTCAAGGGCAAGTTTTGAGGCTCTGTTGCGTGCGACTAGGGCGGCGCAGCGCAGAAATGCTCACCGGCTTTCGCGCGGACCGAAATTGCGCCAAGTGACAAGCGGCCCCTCCAGACAAAAATCAAAGGAAATCATTTCCGCAGTTTGCAGAAACTGGAAAGATGGGGACAATAGTTTGGAAACTTACGAGCAAGTGAAAAGTACTGAACAGTGCCCGGCTGGGGAGGTGATGCAATGCTTAACATTTGCCTTTGGCAGTATTACTCATGACACGCATTTGGGAGCACTACGGTGTCTTTGACGGGGGTGTACGATCTCCCAAAACTCAAGGCTAAACTCTCAACACCGTTTTCCAGTTTTCACGAATTCTTGCCAAGTCTACCCTCAAGCCACATGTGACCACCTCCTCATTTTCACACCCAAGCCCTGCACGCATTCGCTCCTTCTGCCTGGGATAACCTAGTCGATCAAATGCGAATGGATGTAGTGAAATGCATGTCTGGTTGGACCCACTTGTCAGATGCGCAGAACTTCGTCATTTCCACGTGCCAGGCAGCCATTTGTGCGTCCCAAAGCCCCCCCTCCCCCCTTCCCCGACTCACCGTTGCTTTCATGTGCATGGACAGTGCCTTGCCAGGTTTTGGCAAACACAACGACCCAAAACCACCCAAATGCTACAAAGGTACAGAGGTTCTCAAATGCACATCCTGTTCCAAAGCGATCAACTTGTCACTCAAGTCAGTTCGCATGTGTTTTGGTCAACAACTTGTTGGAGGAAACTTCAGCTTGGATGTCCTGCCCATATGTCTTGTGGCATATGTCGATGAGTCCGTTGTGGTTCCCTAAGGACCTGGCACACATAATGCCTGACACAGACGCCGCTGTCTGCCCTGCAGGTATGGGCCCATCAATGGGAAGCTGTTTCTGAACATTGCATTCGGAACAGATCGACCACCCAACAACCCCAACGGCCCACTGGCCGTGTCGGCCCTGACAGCTGTGCTGATTTGCAGCACGCTGCACTGGGTGGTGACTGCACTGGGATACAAGGGCCTGGGGGCTGGCCTTCAGATGGCATTTGTGCTCTGGGCCTTGGGCGTCCTGATCAATCTGCCTCACCCCCTCTTTGAGGATCGACCCATAATGCTGTTTGTGAGTTCCTTGTTTCCTTTACGCGTTGTCTTGTGATTTTCAACGAATCCGCACCTGGCCATCAAAGTGTTAATGCCCCATGGTTGTCAGTGATCTTATCCCGAAACAGAAAGCATTGATGCGCAGTACATGCTCCCTCCTATGTCGCTGAACTATACACTGTGATCATTATGAGTAGTAGTCTTGCTGAGAAAATGTATGTGGACGATGTTTCTCAATGATGTGTGATCAGAACAAGAACATCTCACTGCCCAATAAACCTTCATTTTTGTCAGTAATAAACAGAGTACCACAATCAATCTGCCCTGTATCTGTTCAATGATCTCTTCATGAGCCCCCCACCAACTCCCAACCCCACCCCAGCGCGAGCCTAAATCCCATCGACAAGGCAACCCATCCATCGTCTTGGTGTCCACTGGACAATAATTCTCAATGAATCTGGATCTGAAGAACGAAATACTGTTCCAGAGATTGTCATCGTACCCTAATCTGAATAAGATCGTGATTGGTTTCAGCGATTCTCAGTGAACCTTGAACTGGATAACGAGGTTACTATCATGATTGATACTTGATGCTTCGATGTACAGAGGAGGAAAGTGCAATTGACTGGCCTCTCCTCAGCATTGACAGGGCTGTTTGACTTGTCTCCCATGCAATATGAGCTTCTTGAAACTCCACTTATCCTTGGTGCAACTGTTTGCTGCGGTCCGGCAGGTGATCCACGAGTCCTATCACCTGGTGTCGCTTGTTGCCATATGTGGAATCTTGACGATGTTTGCGTAATAGCCCTGCCAAGCTTGGGCCTCAAGTATCAAGTCAAGACAAGTCAAACAGCCCAAGTCAGGACGGCTCAAAGGAAATCAGCAGATGCAGCATTGACGATGGCACTCGTTCTGAACAGAGTCTCATAGTTGGAATTGCAGAAATTTGTGGCCACTTCCTGCTGTCTTGAAAATGTTGGATCACAAGATCCCAGGGCGGCATTTTCTTGGGGCGGCCATGTATGTTGCATGTTTTTGGGTGCCCTTCCTCGGCATCTCATTCGATTTTACCACTGTCCGCTCAAGTCGACGACCGGCGCCTCTTGGCTTGGGCATGGTTTGTGTACAATGGATACACCCACTGTAACAAAAATCATTGGCATCAGCAGCATGTGATCCAGAGTGTACTACAATCTGTCTCACATCTGCCCTACTAGGTGTTAACTACTGTTCAGCCGAAGTACAGGGCTACTTGTAGAGAATGGCGGCCGGAACACTGCATGGCTGGTCTCACTCACACACTGTTCACACCATGCCTATGCGATGATCAGCGGTTTGTCTTATGGACACAAATTTGTCTTGGAAACTGCTCCTTGTTTCATCACATTGTTTCAGAAAATAGACTGTGTTCATTGGTATGTACGATTGGTACTGTATGGTAATTGCTCTGTATTGTACTGCAAATGTGTACACATATATGTCATTGCTTGAACGCAACCAGCAGCTGTGCGACTGAGCAAATTTGCCCTGCTGCCAGCTCCCCTCATCCCTGGTAGCCTGTGTGCCGAGGATGGAGTGGGGAGATCAGAATGGACGTGCGTGGCACTGCCACCAGCCGCTCGTTAGTCAACACTCCATGCGTTCCAAATCTCTCAGCCTCCAATTCTAGATCCGGATGTAGAAGGTGCCAAATTGCTGGAAAACGTGTATGAATAAATTCATTCAAAGTGCTACATGTCAAGGCAAGGCGGTAGCTGCCAGCTCCCAATTTTGCTCTAGGAAATGGGAAGCTGGTTTTGGCAATGTTTTATTTCGGGAAAAGTAATCTTGAACTGAAATCTTGCAAATAATCTTGAAAATTACTCGTGCAACCGTACCAGCCTGCCCGACCACAGGTGTGTTTTCCGCTGACACAAAATCTTTAGGCATCCTGATTCAGGCCGCATTCCTTTAAATTGTGTGAAATGAGCAAATTGCTCAGATTGATTGCTCAGAATGAGTCTAGTACAGACTAATTTTTCCAAGCTGAACAGCTTGCAGAATTCATGCAAGCTAAAGCGCTTGCATACTATCTTACTATCCTACCATTTGCAAGCTAATTTACTAACACACTTTTGCCGCATGAATTGCAGCCACTCAGCTTGCCATGCTGTGTAGCTTTAATACATGCTTACACGCATACATGCTTAAATACGTGTCCAAATACATGCACGCATAAATACACAATTAAATACATATTTAAATGCATACTGCGGTACGTACTTATTTATCGGTTAGTTACACTGACTCAACTATGTTCTTTGGCGGCCCATTATCTGCGTCGTTTTCGCGCGAGTCAACAGCGGCCGCCCATATCCCTGAAAGGGAGCGACGAGGCGGACGCGCAGGGGGCCGCCGCCAACCCCTTGTCTCGTCAACGCCTGGTCAACGCGTCGTTCCTGGACCGGCGGCAGACAGCCTGGCCCCTGGGCCACGCGGCCTGTCGTACTAAAACAGCCAACAAACGACAAACTGTTGGAAAACATTGCCCTGAACGAGGGATTACGTGGCGGCGGGGCCCGAGGGCATGGGTTGGGGAAAATCGGACGCAGTAGTTTGCGACCGGATGACTAATCCCCTGGCGGCCGGAATCTGTCGGTGCCCCTGCCAGATACATTGGGCAGCACCCTCTTCGCATAAAGGCACAGCCCGGCGGGGCACTGCCCGGGGGTTGCTGCAGCACATCCTAGGCGGCCGCGACGCGCGCCGGAGGCCACCCGTCGCCCGCCAAGCCCAAAGCCACCCCCCCTGGCTCGCGGCCAGCCGAGCAGATCTCGGCCATTCGCTTGGCCGCGGGGTGTTCCAGGATTTTTTCAGCCCCCGGAGATGGCGTCGGGCGCCGGCAGGGGGTGAATCGCGCGATCCGGGGGACGGGGGGCGCCGGATTGGGGAGGGGCTCTGCTTCGAGGCTTTTGAGCCGATTTTTGGGCATTGGATTGAATTTTGGAGTCTGGAGAGGTGGGCTTGGGGGGTGGATCAGCGCCGACGTCCGGGCGGCGTTCCGGTGTCACGGCGCGGTGCCGGCGGCCGACGGGATCCTGAACCCCCCGAAAATGAGCAAGTGGAGTGGCGGCGGGAACGGGCCAATTCAGGGGCGATTCAGTCGTGGGGCCTCAATCGCCCCAGCCGTGACATAGTGTAAAATCAGCGCTGCGTATCTTTGAGCGGCAATTTGTTAAACAACGCCGGTAAAGACCGAAAGCGGCGCAGTATTGTTCGGGTCATTCCATGCGATGCTCTTATTTGCAGATCCCGAGCGGGGCAACGATAGGCGTAACCCACGCGTAGTATCTGGGGGCGTTATTGGCGGCGGCGTCAAACGGGGCCTGCTTAAGCCGCGGGAGCCTGGGGCGCATCGGCAGCGGAGTGGCTCGATAACAAGAGATCGTGATCCGAAGATTAGCGTGATAGGCCTGGAGGAAACATTCCAGCTGGTGATCTCGACCGCCGGGGAGGGGGTGCGGGATGGGGCCGCTGGGCAGGGTGGGTCCGGGCGCTGCGGTTTATCCGGACAACAGGCGGCGGATGGGGGGAGTGACTGTGATGGGGAGGGCGGGGGCCCAGCCGGATCGGGGAGGGGTGGATCGTGGGGTTGGACGAGCGGGGGGGCCGCGCCAGCCAGGGTCGTCAGGTGGGGCGGCGTGCAGCGGGCAGGAGGATGGGAAGCAGCTGGTGTGCCAGTTCTTCCTGAGGACGGGGACGTGCGCATTCGGCTCCAGGTGAGGCGGGGCGGGGGGGGATGGGGGCGATGGCGGGGATTTGACTGCGGCGACCGGTGGGTGGGGTGGGGGCACGCTGAAGCATTGGGTGTGTTGGTTGCGGGGGACGTCGGACGGCCGTCCTGTCGCCGACCCGGGCCGATGGATCCGCGAATCTGGGAGAGCATCGGCCGCGCCGCCGGCGGGCGATCGGGCCAATCGGCGTCGGCGGCCCGGCCGGCGGAGTCGGGGCACGAGCCTTGCGGCGCTGGGGCGGGGGCCCTCGCTTTTTACATCGGCAGTCGGCGTGCGCCGTATTGCCGCGACGGAGGGAGTTCTTTCCTTTTTCACATTCTGTGCTGCGGGTCGTTGGCAACGGGCCACCCGCAGTCCCTCCCCATCGCGTGGTCGATCGATCTGCGGGTCAGGCTGCGCGCGGCGCGTCCCTGGATGCGCGTTCCGGATGAGATCCATCTCCGGCAGCGTCGCGGTTATGGGAGACGGCGGTTGGTCGAGCCGCGGGCGGAGGGCGGCTTGTGTGGTCCCTCGAAACGTCGTACTGAATCGCCGGGGTCGCTGCGCAGGTGCAAGTTCTTCCACCCAAAGGACCACCGGCCGCCGCAGCTCAACCCCAAGGGGTACCCCGTGCGCTCAGGTGGGTGGGCGACGACTTGGGCAATGAGCCAGGCGGGGGGCGCTGTGGTGGCAAGAGTGTGATCGGCGGATCTGCCGTGCCCTGCTGCTTTCCAATAGAGACTCCTTGCAAGGATCGCCTGCCATGGAACGAGCGCAGTGCGATGACTGAGCTGTAACAGTGGTTCCCCCCAAGCGGCCGATCCGGCACGTTGATCATTGTCTCGTTGGCCAGCTCAGCAATGGAACGGAGGTGCATCCCATACGCTGCCTGGATGTTGCGCCCCTTAGGATGGGCATCTTCCTGTATGCAAATCAGGGCTGTCCCAACCTTTTGTGTGTTTCCTCACCTCGCACTGCACTCCTCTTGTGCTTGTATTGCCGGCTTTCCAATTCCTGAACAGCCAACGCCAGTCCTTTGGTCATATGGTGTGTGCCAATTGCAGCCAGCGATCCCAAAGGCCAACTAGTCGTTGCTCACTTTCTCCTGCCGCTTCGGCCACTCAAGGCTGTATCGTGTTCTTGCTGCATGAGATGTATTTTGACAGAATCAGCGCCGCCCACCTCGGCCTTCAAGTTTCAGGGCATGGTTGCGCCCTGGCAAAGGCATATCTTGTCAAAACAGACGTCAAAAAGTTCATATGATAAAGGAGAGCTTCCAAAATCTTTGATTTAAATATGAAGCCCTCCATTTTCCCTTCTGCATGGAAACATGCACCCCTGTTTCTTGGCAATGGGCACAACCAAATCACCTGCAGAAGCTCTCAAGATGGGCATCGTTTGACATGGTCACACAGACAAAAGTTGACCTAGTGCATGGGTCTGTGTACGAAAGCTTCTGTTTCATGCATTCATACCTCAATGATCAGATGTATGACTCAACTGAATGTGGGTCTATCAGTGTTCTTTGTGACACCTTCACATTCTTTGCCAGCTATGTGCTTTTCCACTGTTGTTGGTTCCCTATCAGAGACTTCTGCATCAATTCTACTTCTACCTAAAGAAGTCTCTGCAATTTTTGTTCGGGCAGCAGTGCCTGACCCACCCCAAATTTTCAAACTTGCCGCCCTTGTTTGCTACCTGTGTTTTTTATTCCAGAAGTTGCTGCTTGTTAATTGTTGTGTATGTTTTCTGTTGTATGAGTTTGCCTTGTGACACATGGAATTATGGAATTAACACCTATATCTATTGTCATGAAGAGGAGAGGAACTGTGCATTCTACCTGAAGCATGGTTGGTGCGCCTTTGGAGCAACCTGCAAATTCAACCACCCGTACCCGCCTCCTGAAGAACACCCCAAGAGCCCCATTCAGCCGCCCACACCACCACTTCAGCAGCTCGTCACTCGCCACAAACCCCACCATCTGCCACCTGTGCAGCAGAATGGCAGGATCACAGATCCTGGGGCAGGTGAGGTTGACAAGTGTTGGGTATTGATGGGACAATGGTGGAGCATTGAATGACTGTTACAGCAACGTGAAGAACAATGCGCTGGTTGTCATTTGTGTCTCAAGTTCAGATCATCAGACAAGCACAGTTTTTGTTTGGAGCTACGAGAACATCACATTGCTTGGCAACAAGGCACACTCCGCCCCCAGCGTCCTGAGAGCGCACATAATGATGAGAGTTCTGCAAATCAGTGGACTTGACTGAACTGGAGCAAGGGTGCATTTCTCAACAGCTGCATGCTCTCCACTATTGTCAGCCTTTTGGAACGATCTTTGGGAAGCCTTTCTGCCGCTGCTGTGGGCAGTTCTACGTGTCAGCTTGTGGGTGCAAGTGCAGTGGTTTGTCATGCCATTTGGCACATGCAACAACTACTACTCGAGTCAGCTCTGGAGTACAGCGAAACATGAGACTGGCCTGTATATTGAATGGAAAAACACATTGCACCTGGCAACTGCTGACTCTCAATTCCACTTTGGACATTGCTAAGCAACCACACAATTATCAGCTGCTGCATTTGGACCATGGCCATGAAAGTTGAAGTCAACCACCCACACTTGGGTCTCATGAGATAGCCCGCCTCCTGCCAGACTAGTTTTGTGCCTAACCATACCACTGTACACTGTGGTGGGTCCTTTGTATGGATTCTGGTGTTGCTGCCATTACATTTTGGCAATCGGCTTGTGCAGTTGTGTCTGATGTTGCATTGCAGGTTCAACGATGCATTGTGCCAACAGTTGTTGAAGGACTTACACACTGTTTTGACAATTGTAATTGATAAATTAATCATGTATCTGTAATAGATAGTCTAATCCAGTTTTCATGCTGTGAGAACTTGTGAATGCCAGTGCATCAACGCATATGCTCAGTTTTGGACAACTGCAGCCAAAGCGGAGTCTCAGACACCTAAGCTGCTCTCCAGTCTTACATAGTAGCTTGCCCATTGCCAGGTCAGCTGTCTGGCCCCCTGTACAACCACACAGCGCTGCCACCGACCCACCCTGTGGGCCCACTGGTGCACCCTGCTGGGATGGCACTGACCCACCCTACTGGCGCACCAATGACCCACCCCTCTTGGACCCTGCCCGTTGCGGCATCCAGATTTATGGCAGGCTCGTGGCCCTCTGTGCCCAACCCTTGGTACCCAGTGGGCATACCATCGGGGGAGAGGCCGCCGGTGCCTGGCCACCACCCTGTGTCGGCTGGCGCCACCACACATTTCCAGCTGGAGACAGCAGGAAGGAGGGAACAAGAGAGAACCCCAAAGGCTCCGGATCCTCCGAAACAAAAGGTGGACACTATTGTAGAAATCTGCTTTGGTTGCTGTGTTTTTTGAAACTTTGGGCACGGCACTTCCCTTGCAACTGTTGTGCAATGTTAGGTGTTGTTTAGTGTCACGGATTATTTGCGGTATCTTTTAGATTTTCCTCAAAAGGTACACTGGAGCGCTCCAACCCAGCCTTGTTGAGTGACTGTGGTGTTGCTGATGATTCCTGAGCCCAAAATTTCACTCCACACCTATGAGAACGACTGCCACTGCTCTTCAGTGAAACTTCATGTGGAACTGTGAAACTTTGCACAACTTTGTTGAAAGCTGATAACAAACACAGCCCTTGCACCTTGCAGGCAATCGTAAAAGCAGAACATCAGTTCAGCATTGTTCAGTGTCCCAGGATGGTAGCGCTGGGGTATCCAGCAGAGTGGGCCATTGCAGCCTGGCTTCACAGTGCAAGGCGATGTTAGGACCCAAAATTGTTGCTGTAGCTGGCGCACATGGAAGCTCAACACCATGCACCTCAATGTCTGTCCGTATTTGCGGCTTTCCACCAAGAGGACACCCTGGATGCTCAGCCGGAAAATGGTGCCAGATGTTCAGTCTAGACCCAAAACAAAACAAGTTCTATGGCCCAGAATGTGTGCCTAGCATTCATAGCTAACTGAATTTAAAGTTATAAATCATTCCCTCGTTCTCCAATGCATGGCATGCTGGGGTTGCCGGATGCCGCTGTACCAGCGACACCTCCCGCATCAAGCTGCGCCCACAAGCACAACTGGGATCTGATTGTGAATGATGTGGTTTTCTCATGATATTGGACAATCTCTGGCTAGTGAAAACGAAAACTGGTCTTTCATGTTGAAGATATTGGAACAAGCTTCAGCCAAAGGCGTATGACATTTTTGTTTTGCAGGCTGGTAGAGGTCCACTATCCCCAGATTTTCTTCAGATGGGTGGTGTCTTGCGACTGGCACTGCGCCTCCACATTCTTGTATGAAACAGTGTTGCACAATGTGTTTGGTTCAAGTGTCATCGATAGCAAGCTTGAGACACACACGGGACAGTAGCAGGCTTGAGACACAAATGGAATGAACACAATTTTGAGACGCATACGGGATGAGAACAGTTTGAGACATCACATTTTTAGGTCGACCTGGAGGGTACATTTTGCACTTCCTGTAAAGAGCCAACATTTGTTCCTCATGAAATGGCACTGTTGTATTTGTTGTTGACTTGTAAATTCAAGGGTATATTGACTGATTTGATTACTTGATTGATGTTGTTGATTGAATTGTTTGTTGGATCGATTTGCATTGAATGAATGATTGTTGACTGTCTAGGCCAACTGACTGCATGACAAAGCATACTGCAAGTGGACACATCTTGGATCAAAACTGTGGCTATGGGAATCTGCAGAAGCAGCAGTTGCCCAAAGTCTGACAAAGACACCCACAAACCTGAAGTGTGATGAGAGCAGTTCTTGACGGCTTGTTGAGCGCTGGCTTTCTGATGCCCAGGTTCGAGCGTACCTGAAGAGGCCTTGTCACAAGTGCGTCGGCACTCAGCCAGAGTGGTGGGGTCAGTTGACGAAAAAGATGTGGACACGATGGCCAGTTGGAAAGCCAAGGTGAGGACCAGGCCTGCCAGTGCACCCTTGGAAATATTCCCAAATCATGGGCAACCAACTATGCAGATGAACATGAAGTTGTGGCCGTCAGCTCCATCTGCAGCACAGAATGGCAGGGTCATTTTCCCCCACAGCACGCAATTTTCCATAGCTGGCAACAGGACAAGGCAGTGACGACTTGCATCTGGTCTTGTTGTGGTTCACAAGAGCAGGGAAAATTTTGCACAGGACAGCACCACCCTTGTCACATGCACCCTCTTGATTGCAGTTGACGATGTGAGAACAATGCATACATAAAGAAACAGCTGCCCGTCATCATTGGTGGAATTGTCACCAATGTGTCACATTCTGCACTGAAGATCGACATTTCATCTTTCAACTGTATTTGACACCAACAGATGCCCACCACTCAACCAACATGGTGAAAATCGGCCTAGTTGTTTTCTTACAACGAGCGAACACTGCAACCTGCAAGTGCAGCTGAGTGTCTGGGGTGGAACTGTATGCATTTGTGCCAGTCAGTTTCAGTACCTGCAAATTGGCACCAGCACTTCTATGCCAGTAAATCTAAAACACTGCCTTATTTCAGGGAATGAAACTGGATCAGCAGCCTCAAATTGAATTCGTTCTGATCGGGATGGCATGGTGGCTGGCTGCAGGATGGCTCCCCCACCATTGGATCCTGAGACACCTGTCACCCTCAAACAAGAAAGAAGGCGGTGCTGGACGTCTCTGCGACGCATCAAAATGCATGAGAACGTGGCTGTGCTGTTTGACTGCAGAGGCACGAGGTGCTTGGCGTCCATAAATAAAGAATGGTTTCTGAAGAGGTCTCTAAATGGTTTCCGGGGCGCGCATCTTTCCTGGCGGACTGAGGGCACTGGGTCGCCAACTACAGACATGGCAGGTTGGGCAGGTGGCTTGTTTGTCGCATGATGATTGCATCATCAGGCATTGCACTGATCCTTGAGTGGCTGAAGCTATGCCCATCCACTGAGGGTGTTGCCTGATCCCCTCAGAGGGTGCTCAGCAATGGCCAGAATGAGGTGTGGCAGTGGCAGCCCCGCTGGCTGGGTCTAACAGCCACTGCCACGTAGTGTGGAAATTCATGAACGCAGGGGCCTTCGCAGGGCTGCTTGTGTGGAGGCCCCTACGTCGCCAAATGAGATAGTGTCTCAGTTTCAGAGATATGCATCACCCGACTGATGGCAAGTGTGCAGCTGCTGGTACTGCCACTGATGCACCCAGCTTGCAGCACTTTTGCCTGGCGTTGTGTCGATCCTCAATTCTGGAGGGAGAAGATTGTACCTAGTGTCTGTTCTTTCATTTTTTCCTTGTTGAGCCGGCTGCACAGGAGACACTCTCAAGGGCGTGCAGGGAGTGAGTGTGTGTGTGTGTGCATGCATGTGCCGTGTGTGTGTGTGCTGTGTGGCTGGGCGTTCGTGGGCGTTCTTAAGGGGTGCGTGAGCGCTTCCTAGCGCCCGAGTGCCCCATCCAGATTGTTGGACGGGGGGAGGCCAGAGGCGCCAGCCCGCTTGATGGACACCATGATTTTGAATTTGATTCTTTTCCCCGTGCATCAAGCAAGCAGGGAAAGAAAACGATGCCGGTTTCACACTGGGCTCTTGGGCGCATCCAGGGCAGTTTCGGCGCCGGCGCCTGCCTGCGCCAATGCGAGACCCCCTGGAGGGTGTCAGACCTTGGGGGTAGCCCAGAGGGCCCAGTTGCGGTGCTGCTTTTTGTGTACCATTCATAACCAGACCGAGTGGACCCAGGACAAGCAGTGCTGTGAAGAGAGTGTTATTCCTTGAGAGTGGCGAGTTAAGGAATCCCAGGGTGGGGTGGGGGCTTAGTGGACTGGACTTGACCACGATCCGCTTTGGGAGCGGGGCCCTGAGTTTGAGGCTTTCGGGGTTTGCAGCGATGCTTGGTGCAGGATTAGGTAACCTAACCTGAAGTAGCCTTAGGTAAGCTTACTTGGTTGGGCAAGGCCATGCGGATGAAAGCTGTGGCTCCCATGTGTCGATCCGTGCCTCGGCCAGGGATGATAGATGTGAGAGTGATTCGTGGGCACCAGGGGGCATGGAGTGGGGATCAGTGTGCGTGTGTACTTTTGGTGCTGCTTTACGCCTGCGCAGGGATAGCGGATGGGTGAGCTCACGTGGTGATGCCTTGGTTGGAATAATGACTGTGTACGTTCAGATATTTGATTGACCACGGCATGACTGCCCAGAGGGTGACTTCTGCCCTTCAGCCTTTTTGGGTGCAGTTGCACCCAATCAGCCATGGGAGCCAGTCGGTTTGGTGAGCGTTGACACCCTGGAGTTGGTGTGGCTTTCGTCAGTGACATGCACCATGCTCTCCTCAATGCCAAGGCCACGCAAAGTTCTCCCCTCAAGTGGCTGCAGACCATTGCAGCAGCAGTGGCCCCACATCCTGAAGGAATCCTGAATGGGTCGTTCTTTTATTGCATTTAAAAATGTCATCCAACAGTCTCACACACCACATGCCTATAATCACACAAAGGGATGCGGCAAGGCGTCCAGGGCACTGCATGGTTGACAGTGCAGTGTCTTCACGTGCACGATGGTTATGTCCATACCTCAAACAGAAACAATGGAACAATGGCTACCTGAAGACAAACGAACAAGAACGAATTCAGATAAAACGTGGGCCAGCTGGGCAAAGCTTCCGTGCCTACGAGCCAGCGATGAATGTGTGCAGGATCGAGGGGTGCCAACCCGTGAGGGTTGCCCCTTTGGGCCTGAGTTCAAGCCAACGTGTGACAGCATAGCAAAGGCCCTCTTTGGGGGCAGCTGCCTCAATACAAGGTGATGTCACAACACAGGCCCAGTCTGGATTGCATGTCATACCACTGGGCCAGTCTGCACCGCTCAGCTTGATGGAGCAGCACCCTTTTCCTGTTGATACACTGGGTTTGGGCTGGGACTATGTCGGAGACAGGCATGGCCACGGGCTTGGAGGCACGGCTGAAGGAACAGAGTTGCAGAGAGATCACTCACAGGCATGTCTCTTGATGCTCACACAACCATCCGCCTGTCATGGACCAGTCACCATCGTTTCACTGAGCAGTATTCTTGTGGGAATATTGCTGTGCATCCTCCATAGAAACGATCAAGGTGTGGTCCTTTAATCAGTTGCCCAGCAATGCCCACCCACCCCGTTGGGTGGAGTAGTTAAAGGATTGGACTGCGCCTGGCCGGTGGTTTGGTAGGGAGGGGAATTGCATCAGATGTGCCCGGTTCGATCCCCGGCCCTGCCATCCTCTTCACCATCTGCACTGTGGGCGAGGGCGCTGAAACGGGAAGGATTGGATTGCAGTACAGGCAGCCAATGTCTATATAGCAGCCAGTGATGTCATCAAGATGTTCATTTGTTCATTTAACACCCGCAGCACTAGAACACCGTGTCCGGGTGTCAGCCCTGACTCGACATGCCATTTTGTGGGCGTCGAGTCAGGGCTGACACCCGGACACGACCTTTTATTCGCTAGGGGCATTAAATGAACAAATGGACAAATGAAGGCATGTAATTAGTCGCACTATCTTTTTGTGTGGATCCCATCTTGTTTCCTGACACCCTGAACCCTAAACCACTGGCCCACTGACCCACTGGCCGGCGATGGCCTTGTCAGCGGAAGAATGGATTCTTCACTGAAAAGACAGATGGACTAATACACCCTCCACAAAACCGTTTCTGGCCACTGACCCAGTCAAGGTGTGGGCCGCCCCCCCTGTGTGCTGAACGCGAACCCTCCGCACGAGAACGCGAACCAGGGCCCGCCGCAGCCACACCCCAACGAAACGCAAAAGTGAAGATCCATCCCGCGCAGATCGCGACCTATCGCTTGCAGGCGCTCGGCCTGCCCAATCCCGGGTGACTGCTCGGCCGAGCATCCGGGGCGTGTTGACTTTGGCGGCTTTTGGACATAGGCAGCGATGGCCGACGGGGATGGCGCGGAGGGCGTGGAGGCGCCCGTGGACCTGTCCTCCGGGGAGTGGTCCGATCCCAGCAACGACAGGTGGGAGGCTCCTCCTGGCCTGGGCAGCCCCTGATCAATTTTGTCAGGGGACTTCTGCTTCCTCTGGGGGCCGCGTGCACAGATTTGCGACTTCACGGATTTCCGAGGACTTCTGCCCTCGAATTCTGCCTGCCCTCGAATTCTGCTGTGGGTAGTCTCTTTTGGGCTGCAGGAGGTCCACCCATTTGCTCGAAACGGCCTCGGCGCCATCAAGGGCTCGTGCGCGGGAACGCCAAACGCCTCGCAGCGGCTGGACGCGCGCGTGCTTTTCCATCCTTGCCTTTTCCGAAACGGAGGCGCTGCTGGAAAGACTGTGGGCGCATTGACTCACTCGGTATATAACTGCTCGGCCGGGATGTTGTCCTCCCGTCTTGAGTCGCCAGAAGCACCGCGATTGGCGCAATGCGCATGTCCAACGGCAGCTCGCGGCTGCAGGGGCACCGAGCGCATCGGCGCACATCGCCCGCAACCAGCCGAGCATGCCGACGCCCACTCCCTTTGTCGCGTTGCCGGAAGCGGCCCTGTCGGTGCGAAAGGGCTTGCGTGCATCACCTGGGACGCGCGTCCGCCCGTTGCTCCAGTCCGATCGGCCGCATTGGCGAACGTGCCCGGTACCGGCTCGCCGCTTCGAAAGGCTTGGGCCCATTGCCGCACACTCCTGGCATCAATGTGCTGCCTCGATGAACCTTAGAACATCCACACCTGCGGCTTGTGTGCCCCGCTGTTGGGTGGAAGGGTACTTAAGGGGTTGGACTCCCCTCTTCCTGCCCCTGGTCCAGTTGGGTAGGTGCATTGGGACGTCCCACCCAGGTGTACCCGGTGCGATCCCCGACCAGAAATCCTCTTTGCCATCCCAACTAAAGCACCCCCATGTCCAGGCGCGTGGTGGCGACGGACAGCGAGGGCTTCCTCTGCCGCATCACCCTCCGCGCCCGCCTGTCGCTCTCACCGGAAGAGACCTTCGCCGTCTTCACCAATCCAGACAACTCTTCCATCTTCCGCGACGTCTACGGCGTGCGCCACCGCCACCTGGTCTCCGACGACGGCCAGGGGGTCAAGGTCTTCGAGGTGGAGCAAATCTCGGGATTCAACTTCGTGGCGATACCGATCCGATTTTCAACCCGCCTGTTCGTGGAGCAGGACGCCCGAGCTATGAGGGTCAGCTTCCGCCTGGCCAGGCCGGGCAACATGAAAGAGCTGAACGGCGTGTGGACGATGCTGCCCGTGGATAGCCCGGTGGGAGGCACATTCGTGACGCTCGAGCAAGACGTTTTGCCGGCATTCGTGCCCCCCCTCCTAGGCAGATTTCTGAAAGGGATCTCGGTGAATGCCGCGCGGAGAATGCTGGAGGACCTGGACGCGGTGGCCGCCCGCGTGCGCGGCGGCGAGCCCCTGGACGCCGTGCTCGGCCGAGAGGCAGAATTGGAAGAATCGAATCAAAGCAATGGGTTGGAAGAGTTGGATCGGGGCAATGGATTGGCATCGGATGGGAAGCAGCGGACGGAGGGAGAGGGGTTGGGGCGAGTGAGCGCGATCCGCACGATTGATCGGTGCCGATTGCATCGGGGGGCCCTGTCAATGCGGGGGGATCTGGTCCACCGGATGCAACGGATGGGCCCGAATAGAGGATGGGTGGTTCGGTGCGGGGCGGCATGGGGCAAGGTTAGTTGCACTCCGAGAGGAAGGCAACTCTGCAGAGGGCGGCCCTTCCCAAGCAAATGCGTGTGAGACTCTACACCGGCTTCTTCAACAGCGCGGCAGAGTCCCAGCGTGAACACGAGCAACAGAAAGGGCAAGAAAACATGCACTCCCATTGGGCCCGAGGTTCATGAATCGCGGGGCGGGGTGATCGACAGCGGGGGCAGGTGCGTGTGGTGCCGTGGGCCGCCAGGGTTGGGGTGGCGTTTGGGCCAGCTGTGTGGGGAGGGTGAAAGTGGCGATTGGGGGATACGGGAGGCGGGCTGGTGCGGGACGGCCTGTTTGCCTTGGGTGCAAGATGATCTGGCGGGTTGGGGCGGCGATATATCGGGGTGCGCGTTATATTGAAGCACTGCGCCGACTGAGATTGTTACAAGGAGAAACAGGTCATGAGAATGGCACCCTTTCCTGAGCAAGCGTGCGCGAGACTCTTTTCCCTGCTATGAGAAGATGATGTGGAGTTTGCAGTGGAACAAGAAGAGCACACAACACACACACCGTGGAGTGCGAGAAAACATGCACTCAGCAGGGCGTTGCAGCAGGTGGGCGTTACATGGA
Organism: Ostreobium quekettii; assembly: GCA_905146915.1. Lineage (NCBI taxonomy): Eukaryota > Viridiplantae > Chlorophyta > Ulvophyceae > Bryopsidales > Ostreobiaceae > Ostreobium > Ostreobium quekettii. Next base: position 28,572 of record CAJHUC010001287.1, on the reverse strand, counting down.
GGCGTTACAATGGAAGTGGGGGGGGGGGCTGGCTGGGGGCCACGTGACGTTGGGATGTACGTTGCATGGTGGCACAGGGATCGTGTCCTTTCCAAGGAGGCGTTTCAGGGATGCCCATTGATGTCTCAAGCTGGGGGCGCTCTTGACACATGCTGAATCAAGCTTAATGTTTGCAAAATGCTGCATGCATTCATGGAGTTTCATTGATTCATTCATGAAATTTTGAATTCTACATACCAAGGCAAGCAGGTAGCCCCCCGCTTCCTGCTTTGCTAGGGAGAAGCGGTGAAGCGCCACCGGTGCCCACTATTTGTTTTATTGAAATTCCAAGTACGGCACAAACAAAACCCAGAATCCACCAACCCCTAATTTCCTAGGAGCGACTGTCGACGATAAGACCTTGAAACAAGTGTTTTCGCCAATTGACGAGTAGGGAAAGAAGCGAAAAGGGGATTTTCAATACTTTGCCGAAAAGCTTCGATTGGGGCGAAGGCCATATCCTCTGGCACGCCTTAACTCGGCGATGATAATCACTCTGAAGAGCAATACGAGGGCGATTCTTGTCACTCTTAACACTTGGTAGCAAGCTCATACCCCCTCCTCCCCCTTTCCTCGGTGTCCCTTTGGCGATGTTGTATCACCCCGTGGCTACATGTTCGTTCCCCTGCAGTCGATGGTTCTCATTGGCGATGGGAGGCGGTGGCCCAGGTTCAAGGCCAATACCGATCAAAAAAGACGATTCGGGAGCGCCTGCCGGTTGCAGATGGCACTAGCACAAAAAGGACCAAACAACACTTTTTGCGAACACATATATATGCAGTGTTCTGCATGCTAAAACCACGAAAATAACCCAAACCCATAAACTTTGTGCACATTTGAACACGTGTTATTTGGGTTTTTTTCCTTGTGTGGCACCAGCACAGCCATTACAGCACTGCCCAAATACAAGTATCCGGCTGCAAGCTCAACGCTCAAGGGAGCTTTGGACAAACCAGTGGGGGTTTGGGACCCAGAGAAACGAGAAACTCTACTTGGCTTCTGTCGAATTTGTGGCAACTATGCAACCCCGCATCGTAGTACATCTGGACACTGTTCGTTTCGGCATCAATTTGACGTCAAGTGTGAAGAATCATCCTGGGGTCACGCCGTGTGATGTAGCAAAACTAAACCCGAGGGTGTTTAATAGCATATATCAGCATGATGCTGGTTGTGCCAATTGTTGGAGTTGCCCAAGCCTGAGATCCGGAGGAGACAGCGCCTCTGCGCCGTCTTTGCACCACATTGGGCGTTTGCTTCGCAATTACTGGCTGCCGAGGATCAGCAATAGACAAGGCGTGAGATTCAAGGGGACAGCATGTATGTTGAATTTAGAGCTTGACTGATTTTTTACCTTTCAACAATTTCTCCATGCGTGCCCACAACCAAGTTGGGGAGCACTTCGCAAATCCCCTGATGAGTGTGTATTTAGAGGTTGCTTTGAGGTGCATGCAATCCGTTTCCAAGATTCCAGCATCAGAGATCGATTTCAGGCTTATATTGGAAAGGTGGATCGTTGTGTACATAGATCAATGCAATGCAAATGCGCCAAAAATTTTTATTGGCACAACGGGCTGTGGATGCTCCAAAAGCGGGCTGCAATGGCAAAGGGACCTTGCATATGGAGCCAAAGGCGTGGTGGCACGGTCAATCGGAATTTGGGCACAGGCCGACGTTTGGGCGAGGTCCCTAGCCACGAGGTGACATCTGATAGCTGGCATCCTCGAGCGACCAAACATACGTAACTTTGGAATGCAGCATATTTTGCACGGATTCTCTCAAACTCTGGCGGAAATGGGTGGACCAACCGGCCTAAAGCAACAGCACCTTTCGACAAGAATTTAGGGTTGCCTCAAGCCCCTTAACTTACATTTGATACACATCGACATAACATGTCCAGATATGTATTCCTAATGGACGAGCGATGCAGTGCTCCTATCCACCATGTTCAAAGATCCAGAATCACGTAATGGCCAAACTTGCCCTGTAAATTGCCAACACGCCTTGAGGTCTTGAGCTGCCAATTGGGCGTCAGTGCCGAAACGTCGCTTGAAACGGTCTTGTACATGTGGTGGTCAGTAGGCCGGATGGCGTAACGTCGCCAAAGGGGCACCGCTTGGCACCGAGGGCGGGCTTCACTCTCTGATAAATTTAGAGGAAACAAGCACAGCTCGTTACGCCTTGTTGCTGTGTGTGCTCAAGAAGAAGTGCACAATTCTTTGTTTGGAGGTCTTGAATGTGTTGAATGACGTGATGAAGGTGCTGACTGATGTGTTGAGATGGCGTGCATCGTAAGACAAGTGGCTTGTGGGTGGCACGGGACCCATTTTGCGATTAAGGACGCCTCGCTCTGTTGTGTGGTGGGCGTATGGGATGGCCGTGGCGATTGAGAAAAATGGAGGAGGTCGCCTAACACAGAGAACTGCCTCTCGGTGAGTCATCGCAAATTTTGTGAGTCAGCGGCCACTGAAACGGAACGGCGAATCGCACCGTGCATCTCACACACAGAACGGCGGGAGTTTTGCTTCCCAATGGCATCGATGCACGCTGTGTGACGTGAAATTGCACTGAACGAAGGACGAAGCACAGGTCAAGAACATTGAAAGACTTAAAATTGGAACAAAACGAGTGGAGACCATCAGGAAAAGACCCAACGTGTTCATGAGTGGAGGCGTGTATCCTCCCATCCATACCTTGTGTGACCATTGCGCATGTTGATTTGCTATTTAAATTAAGGCAACCAAGAAAAGACAACGAGAATGAGAGCTCAGTTTAAAACTCAATGGCGGTGGTGATAATCTGAGGGACCGACTGGAAGAGATGGTTGTACTACATCTGCAGGTGCATGTGGGCAAGTGGAAATGAGTTTGGAAATAACATTGTGGATGCAGCCTTGCGCGCCACGGCACCACAGATCCACAAGCATGCGCATGGGCACGGGGGGATTTGTTTTACGCTGAAACCTGACTACAGTGCCAAAAATTGTATCCAATATCATCAATTTTTATAACGCACAGAATGACTGCAATCGTGGTAATCATTAAATGTACTTCGCGAAGTACATCGTTTTCAATGCTTACAATAATCATTGTGAAATTGCATTCGTATTGCTGTTGCGGCAACGAAATGTGCGACTACAATGGGCGCGAGGCAGAGGGTGATCTGAGAAGGCCCGAGGCTCATCCGTCCACCAGAATATGTCACCCGTTTCGCACAGCCTTTGACTGTGTTCAGATTGTGCTAACATGGGACCAATTGTCGCACCTTAACTTCAAAGCGCGTCAAAACAACCAAATGCTGTTGCCTCAGCGGGGTCTTTGATGCAGCCAGGCCCGCCCACCCTCCCCCACCTGCAGCCGTCTCTTCCTGTGTGCTGTGGGCTCCGCGACCCGCAACCCCGTGTTATGCCTCCGCCGGGCCCACGGCGGCAGCAGCACGAAGAACGCCGCCAGCGAGTCCGGGTCCACCACACCCCACTGGTGGCCGTCGCGCCTCAGGACGCACTCCTCCGCGACCAGGCTGCTGGCGGCCAGGTGGTTCATGTAGCTGTGAACGTCGCCCTCGCGAGACGCCGCGTTGCTGTCGAAGGACACCACCAGGCCGCCGGTGCTGCCGTCCACGAAGACCTGCGGCCGTTGCAGAGCGTCGCGCACCTTTTATGACTTTGCGAACGTGAGGACGAAAACGATACGGATAGTAATAGTAAAAACAAGCCAAAACACACGGTTTTCAAGGTCGTGTAGCAGCAATTGAGTGAGTGTACACGATTTTCGCACATTTTGAAACGGTTTTACGCCATTTCTCCTCGACTTGATACCGTGTGCTTTAGTCAAATTTTTGCTCGTGTAAGTGTTGTGTGATATATGTGCTTTGATGTGTGAAATTGGATATGTTTCATGTGTTTTAAATTACGGTGAAATGTACAGGGAGGCAACGGAGGCACGAACGAACGTGATTGCAGTGAATTTTATTTGAGTGGTCCGCTCATTTTGTGATGCATCTGCTTGCGCCTTGGCTGTCCGTGCTTGGGCGCAACCATGTGCACGAATGTTGTAGTTTTGTCCCAGCACTATGACAATAATTGTGAGTATTGGTGAGGGATGAGTATTGTAGTGTGGATTGCAGCTGTGCAATACACTGTGTGTTGTACTGTGTATTGCACCAATTGCAGTGTACATTGAGTAGTGTGTATTGCACCAGTGAGTATTGGTGAGCAGCAAATCCCAGGTCGTTTGGATTGCGGCAATGTCAGAGGCTCGTGTGCGACAAGTTGGTTGTAGTCATGTCAGTGGATTCACACCAGCCATCCCTCTGGGCACCATGCTGGGCGAATGTGCCACTGGTGTAGCAGCTAGCAACACGCCGAGGGGCGCATTATCCCAGTGCAGTGATCGATTGTTGATGACATAGTTGCCCCCGGTCTTCCACTATGGCCGCGCACGCAACAGTTCGTTTCCCAGCTCGGTATTGATTGTTTCACACCCTTTGCCACGTGGACCCTGCCAGGCCACTGCGTTCCTGGTGCAACGTTTCAGCAACTGGAGCGCCACATTCTGCAGCATGCACACAAAGGGTGCGACGGTGGAATTCCCCCATCATTCGCGAATGATAGTGCTTATATTTTTGCCATTTATGTATGACACGGCTACCTTTAATGTATTTTCAATAATTGCGAATGTGAATGAATTTACATTCGCAAACACATTTTTGGTTCAAAGAATGTCGTAATCGCTACCTTCTGGAAACTCTCGGGCCAGTCTTCCGCCAGTCGGGCTGACAAAAGCTCAATATACTCGTGAGCTCGGACCTGTTGCAACACAGGCAGCAATCCACTCACGTACACTGATGATACACGTATCATGCCTGGACCTGTAGCGCGTACGATGTCATGAGGGCCGTAAAGCTAATGCGGTCAGGTGCATGTACAGAACGTGTTCACTCCAGTGACCGCATCTGCATGGATATTTCACGATAGCCTTTGCTTCGGTGTGCTGGGCAAAACTTGGATAGCTTTGGTCTGGCTAAATCAACCCTCTAGTGTTCGTGTAGCTGTCCGCGCAAAGTGGAAATCATAGACACATAATACGAATTAATGGTTTGGCTTGGAGCATTTGGTTGGCTAGGCAAGTGTGCCGGCATAGAATGTTAGAGTACGAAAATGAGCAATTGATTCATTGCAGCTGATTATCATACAGTCAGCGATCAAGTTACTTCAATAATCCCAATGAAGCAGCCCTATTTTGATTTAATATCATATATTTAATTAAAGATACTTAATATATAATTAAATAACTACAAGTATTTTACTATCACCTCATTTTGAAATGTTTCCAACGGATGTCTGCCACCACTGTTTCCGTGGGTGCACTTGTGCTTGGGACGGCAGGTAACGGCACAAAGAGCGTCCATGTTCAGCTTCCCACGCTACCAAAACTACCGACCAATGCACCACTGCCTGTTACTGCCATGCCGCTTATGAGTGCTCTATGGCCTGCAATGTCAATGCACGAGACAAATGTCCTGCTGGCTGTACTGATGATGTATTAAACAGAAGCGCATTTGACCCAGAGGCCGCTGTCAAATCAATCTGTCGAAGGCCATGTTCCGAGCGGAACATTTTTGAAACAATTACCTGATATATTGTTGAACACAATTGCATTTTTTAACGTTGCCGACGAAAAGCAGGTAATGCGCCGGTGGTGCCTTCGGTGCATTGAACTGGTGACGCAGTTTCCAGGAAGGACGTGTATCGTGTCTGGATTGTTTATCCCTCATTTTCTGATTTACAATTGCTTGTAAAGCACTAAGATTTCCATATTCAGAAACAAGATTCGTGCAGCTACGGCATGGCAGTTGTGCCGGCGGACCCGTTCCTTCTTTACAGAGTCATCAGAAGTTCTCACTAAAATATTATGAAATGCAAAGCAGCTTTTTTTATTATGTCATGATTCGTTTTGGCATGCGCTTTGTCTGCAATTTAAATTGAAATGTTCTGAGGAGAAAGGTTTTTTTCAGCAGACAAACGGCGTTAAAGTACATCAAAGACACAAGAAGTGTCGAATCTGCCATATGGTCTTATAAATACGGATAATGGAAACAAAGACACATTCAAGGGTGATAACTTGAAAACCTGATTTCATGGATACACGAAACAGGTTACGTGAGTATATTAAATGTGTTGCGTCACACTAGCGCACTTTGACAAGCTCCCTGGCCTGGACGCGACCACTGGGCTTCATGGCCCCGCAGCGTATCAAGCTCCGAGTCCGTCGCGCGTACTCCCGCTTCAGTCGATCTGCGATCTGGCACACGTGGTGCAGTCCTCAGGGCATGAGAGACGCTGGGCACCGTATTTTCACAGCATCCGATAATGTTCAAGGAATTCTGCATCCACAGGAAAATTGTGGGCCGTCCTTCATAGCTTCGAAATGTGTTCAAAGCATGTCAAAGCTGGGCCAAATCTCGAGCGCGAAGGCTGAGCCGTGCCAAAATGAGAACGGGTCGGGTCATCTAGCCGTGTTTGTCTGCTGCCATTTTCTACCATCGGCATGGGCCGCCAGGCCAAAAAACATGTCAAAAAAACAGACAAACTTCATATCCCATGCACCAGGTCAAGAGGATTTGCGTCCCCGCCAAAAGCTGCATACTCGTACGACACGTTTTGCACATTTCGATAGTTTCTATTGGCTTCTGCGCCCTCTTCAGAACCTCGGCGCCGAGACTCTGACGGCAGTAGTTGTCGATTCCAACTACTTTCGCTGCATCCCTCCTTTCCTTCCCCTCTTCTTTTCCGGCGGATTTGTTGTGTCGCAGCTGGCAGGCGCAGTGTATTCGCCCCCACTCACCTCGTACGGATCTTCGCAGTACATGTAGGGCATGAACGCCGGCGCGCTCCTCAGCCTGGACGGTGTCGCCCTCACCGAGAACTCGTGGTGCGCGATGCGCCAAACAAGTGACCGCAGGGTCTCAAGCCTCCACCATGGGTGCTCTCGACCGGGAGCGGTGTACCGAAATGTCGAAAACATCTGGAGGGGCGTCAGCAAGGCTTCAAACAAGGAAACCCGGATCGAAATTGGGCCCTAGGCATTGATTTTGAACTGGAGGGTTTGAATGCATCAGTTGTTGGTACCTGCGCCAGTAACGTTATTTTACAATAGTTGCACAACCAACTACTATAAAGTATTGAATCTTGTGCAGTTTTCTCCAAACGAGTGTTGCGCTCCAAGCGGACGGGCGGAGCCCGTTTCACGCAAGTTCCACCCGATCCATGTGCAAACCAATCTCCCTGAAGAGCTCACATCGACATGCAGGTTATCGTAAGACTTCAAGATCATACTCTGCGCACAAATGCAATTTACTTCATTTCCTTATAATCCACCCTCAATCTGTTACATTTTCTCACATTTGTTCCACAGAACATACATGAACAAAATGAGCAAAGGCCATCAACCGGCATGACTGTTCATCAGTGGGCCACGGCCTCCTTTTGTGCTCACCCCCCGGGATGCGCTGAACGTCCCTGGCCTGTCCTGCCCCGCCGCCACCCGGTAGGCCCTGGGAGGCCCGTCCAGGCTGCTGTTCAGCTCCCCCACCCGGGAACCGCGCACGTCGCGGCGGGTCTCTGCTGACAACTTCCCTGTGCACCATCAGGACGGCGCCCCTGTCGTGACACTGGCATAAAAGAATTCCAAATCTCATGCGATCTCGATCCGTGCACAAGTAAAATTCGGCCAAAATATACGGTTTCGAGCCGTGCACAAATCGCACAAGACTGCCAAGACGTGTAGAAATCACGCGCACTCACTCAATCGGGATTACGGGATTTGGTTGTTCCATTCTTGTACGATAAAAACAGGATTCAGCACGACTTTCACATGGTTTTCAAATCATGTTACAGGGTACACGATTTTCGAAACGGTGTATTTTGGCGTTTTTTCGTAGTGGTGTTGAATCTCTGTTAATGAGAACAGTGGCTTTTTAATCTATGGAGATAAACTCCTAAAGTCGAAACCTTATCTGATTAGTATGTGCATCACAGTTTTCATTCAACAGCTTGCTCGCTGATGGACATCGTGGGTCTTTGATGCGCCACGCAAATCGCCACCGGTCGGTGGCGATTGCCGCGGCTTAAGCAAGGATCGATCCTTGCTTAAGCGGCGGTAACAACAGTCAGCAACAGCAATGCAAAGATGTTGCAGAACTGGGCGCATTCAAACATGCCGCCAGAAAAATGTAAGAATACATAATTTTGACACAAGAACATACACGAACACAAAAATGCAAGGATAACACAGGAAGAGAATGCAAAAGCAGCAAAATAAAGGATGATTACTAAGCTAACAGGAAGTTGTGAAATTTTCTTAGAACAATACATTAATCCAACTATTTTCAGTGTTGATTTGATATTATCTTTCAATCATCGGCATATGCAGGCATTAATTGATGTTCGAGACGTATCTGCAACCATACTGTGTTTTTCGGCACAGCGGTCATCCAAAGTTGCAAACCTTGGCACAGCTCATGGACCACGCGATGTGAAACTGGGTTGCTTCTGCAACTCATGAGTTGCATGATTGCTGATCAGCAATCATACCATTTTGTCGTTAATCTCTTTGCACGCAGTGCACATTAGAACATGCTCACGCGAAAGGGTCATACATGAGCCATATATGCACGTCACATGCAGACAACAGATTACGCTTGCCTGCTGCTGCGCACGTCATCGTTTGATGTTTTGGCTTCGCCAGAAATACTGACGAGATTTTTAGGGCGCAACTGCAACGTCCATTTACGCATTTTACGTAAAAGCGCGTAAAAATATGTAAGTACAGACTGTGCTTGCGCCGTAAATAGCGAGATTGGCCAGAATCAAAACTATGTGGCTTGGCATTTGGGGAGCACCGCATCCAAGGAAACCTGGGCTCTCGCTTAAATAGACGCGTTCCGGATTTCCACCGCTGCGGACGAATTATTTTGCTGCTACAAGTTTTCAGCGATCTTTCCTGCTTCTCGCCACAATACTTCTAACGATTATGTTACCGGTTGCTTGAAGATCTCACTGAACGTTGCGACTCATGACAATGCAATCTAATGTGCAGTACGTTTTATGTATATTTGATAACACATCGCACAAGAAGAAATCTATAACAAATTGCTGTTCCCTCTGTTCGCAAACAATTTTTGGGGCGATTGTGTCACCCTCTCCACACCGACTAAAACAGGCACCTATCCGCGTGACAGGTGCAAGTATTTTTCACATTTATATCGATATGCATGAGGTAGCCCTACAATATTGAATGGATTCGAAGCTATGAAGGACGATCGACAATACCTGACTCGAGGAGCTGGCTGCGAAGCATCTCCTTGAAGTCGTGGCTTAGGGCGTTGGGCAAAGAGCGGATACCTGTGAAAGATTATCTCGTCAACCGCGGTACAATGATCTGCAAAAAATGATCCATCTTCTTTGAATAGCATTGCATTATTTGACATTCACGAGAATTCAACCAGCGCGGTTGTCGGCGGAAAATTCGTGTCCATTTCAAATCACATTTATCCTGTTACCAAAATGTTCAGTAACGTGCTATTAGTGGTGCCTCGTCGCCGTTTTTTGTTTCAACAAAATGTCCAGTGTTGATGACTGGAGCAGATGCGACAATGAGTACAGGTTGTTCAGTATCCGGGATGAAAGGCGATCGCAATGAACCCATAGAGAGGTGATTTTTCCCAAATTGCTCTGTGTGGGCGAATTTCAGCCAATTTCGTAGAGCTTCTGTCGTGGGATGCGCTCAGGAACCTTGAATGCACAGCAACCCTATTCAGACAATTGGCCACATGGCCAAACTACTGAGAGCACCTTGGCAGCAATTACTCGCAAGACATGTACATTGGCTGTTTCCAGATGTGGGTTTCGCGAATTAGGACCTATTTCGCGTCCCTCTCGTAGTCCACAGCGACGGTGCGCTTTGTGTTTTTTCTTCCGGTGTCGTTGCATCCCGGTGCAGGGCAAGAAACATCCAAATGGAATTGCTGCACAGCCAGTCCTGTGCGCTGCGGCGCTGTACGAGCTGTAGCTCGTCAGAGCAACGTAGGTGTCAGAGCAGTTCTACATACCCCATACATGAAATGCACTCATATCCTTTCCCATATGGTGGATGTCGAGTGAGGCATGGAGAAGTGGGATTGGAGGGCTGGGATACCATATCCTATAGAATCTGCAGTATTATATGTACACAAACATGCAGGTATAGCCATGTTTTTGGAATGCACAGTACATATTTGTGTCCATGCCGGCCGATCGACAACATTTCACACCATGAGGAGGAGGCAGCCGTCAGATGCCTAATTCGCTCAACGGCTCTCATGAGAGGCGTCGTTGACCAACGGAGGGAGGCTCAGAAAGGGTTTGCATCCAGGAAGCTCACCCTGAAAGGACATCTTCGAGAACGTCCTGGACACGTGCTCCGTCGATGCCTGCCCGTTCCCTGTGCAAAATCACGCTCGCGACCAGTGATGTGGAATGGACCCAGGAACAGAGCGTTGATGGTGCCGGCGATGCCGTTGTTGTGCAGTTCACGCTACTTGTACTCGATTTTCCAAATTGCCAGAAATTGAAGCAGTGGACTTCAGTTTAATACTGGGTAATTGAAATTTCAAAATTGGTTATTGAAACTGAATGCAGATTCTGCGCGGTCACAGGCACAGCGAAATGGAAATTTTGTCGAGTATGGTCCATCCCATAGTCCTCAAAGATATTTGCGCTCCACCACAGTGCCACATCTCAAATACTGCAAGTCCGCCGCTAATAATATTTTGTTATATTTAGATTCAGTACTCATGGCATTGCAATTGCACTACGTATAATGCAATCGGTTACAATCGAAGATGTGTTATTGGCAGAACTGATAGTTTGATGGTGATGTTGTACATAAGTTTTGAATGAACAGATCATGGACGTTGTTTCGCTGGGGCAAATAGGAAGCTGACGGTCTCTCCCTTGCCTTGTTATGCCAAAATATAATGATGATGATGATGATGATGATGATGGTGATGATGATGATGATGATGATGATTTAGTGAAACGGTAATTTGTCGGCAGAATTTCGCAAAACTGCGCATTTGTTGCACTTTGGAAACTACCCCATACATTGAGCACTGTTGCAACACTAGACACGGAAGCCGCAACAAGCTCTGGTCCTTTGCTTCTTGCTTGCAGGTGTGCTGCCGTGCCAAAACTCTAGAGCAGAGGAAATTGGCGAAGTTTTCCTTTACTTCGCAAGTTCGTCAATTAGTTCCTTTACTCCCTTTGCTTCAGGATTTTTCCAAACAAGTTACCAGTTTATTTTGCACCAGCATTTTGGCGCAACACAGGAATGGGATCCACAGCTCAGTGCAAAGTATCTTTGTGATTTCTCACCCGGCCAAGTCTTCCCGCCCTTTTGCGACTGAGCCGCGCCATCGAAAGTCCCAAAGCAGCTTCGGAAAACGTCGCCGGCGCAGGAGTGGGACTCCGGGATCGCGCTGACTGCGTCAGCGGAGGAGCTTGACTCAGTCAACTGCAGCGGTCTGTGAGCCTCGGCCCCTGCCATGATGCCTGCCAGCAACCCAAATTCGGGACACCGACTGCCCCAAAGGCGGGTGCTCTCATCATCCTCATCATTTTTACAGGAAAAGGTGGGAGCCACATCAAGGGTGGGAATAGAGTCCAATTTAGCAATCTAACTCATCAATAAATGAAAAAATGTCGCGTATCGCAGGTCCTTGTACATGCCATGCCTGCGATGAAATTCGTCAAAATTTATCATGTCTCTAAAAATATCGCAATGCGAAAGGCAGTTGTTGCCTCAATCCCCGTTATTCAACTGGCGATGACAGCTCTTCCAATGTGCTATCATCGACAAACGCTTCTTGGTAGCAGGAATTGATCGATTCCAAGGCTTCGTTTCCTTTATACTTCCTCCATCCCAGATTAATTGTCGTCTATGATTTTCATGGATTATTTTTGCATCATTCCCGCGCCTGTTTTCAATGAAATTTTGCTTACACTTGTGCTTTGAAGTTATAAATACACCATAAAATTTTCAAGTCAATCCATTAAGTATTGAGTATCTGGCAGTACTTTGTATCAAGGGTCTTTTTACATAGTAAATATCAATATTTGGGGTCAAAAATGACCAAAATTCACCTTCGCCTGTGTATCACTTCTCCTTCTTGGAAATTGATATCCAAGGGTTTTGAGATGCAATCTTTTCGATTTTGACCTTGTTTTGAAATTTTGAGGCTGTCGCTATAACAAATTTAGCGTTTCAAGCAGACGACAATTAATCTGGGACGGAGGAAGTACATTAGATTTATTGAAGTAATCATGTTCACCCCTTTGCTCGGCCACAATATGAATCTGATGACTACTTGGTGATGACAGGCTGCACCATCATCATAATCGTAATTTGAAAGGTCAATTGAGTTAGCTAAACCACTTTCAAAGTAGCAACAAATGTCACAATCAAAAATATTGGGTGCCAAAACCTTTGGCTACTATTTTTTGTGAAAAATAACTCATCCCCACTATTTCTGGGGTCTCTTTGAAATCGCCTAAGATTCGGCCAAAAATTGCGCATTTTGATTAGACGTCCGTTGGCGATCCACGCGGTTATGAGTCACTGCCGTCCCTGGCGTGCCAAAGCAAGGTCGTTGTTGCCGTCGTGGCGAAGGGCATTGTTCCTCAAACGTGTTTGGATCCCCATCTAAAAAATTCCATCCCCACGGCGTCGAAGATGGCAGAAATCGCTGCCCTCCTTGATTTCCGATGCGAGGTCTTGACACAAGCGGAAAGGCTAGCACCCAGGACGCCAAGCTTGGGCTCCGTGCAAGCTATCACTTTAAGGTTGTGTTGTGACCTTTCTCTGATATTGTGCTTCTATCGATCCTTGAATCTCGGATTTCACGCGTGGCTGGGCCCAAATTCCAGAAATTGCTACTGGCGGCCAATTTCTATGTACGGATCGCACCACTTCACAATCCACCTGGTCTCTACTCGCGAGAGAGACACAAACTTATGTATCTGACCATTCGGTTCGCGTTCCACTCTTTGAATTGTCGTGGAAAGGTCAACTTCGCCATCCCACCTTGGAAGCCACTCTCCTAATCGTCCGCTATTGACCAGGGTTGATATCCTCTTTAAGGGGCTTGGGAAGCACTGGGCGGTACCCCTCACAGCAGCGATGGAGATTCAAAATTGGCGGCACAGAAATCTTGGCCAGAAATACATCCCCGATTTGGCAAATCGATCTCAAATTAGGGCAGCGAAGCCATGGCAACTTCCGCGATCATGCCCGCCAAGACACGTTTTCTACCGCTTTTCTTTTTCACAGGGACCTCTCCAGGCTTTTGTCTACAGGCGTGGATGGTTTTGCACAGGCGGTCTCGCTTAGCCACCGCAAAGGCGGGCTCCTCGCCATTGGGAAAAACAACCGTTTTGGTAACTTTGTTTAAAAACGGGTGGGTTTCTGACAAGAAGACCCTTGCTGCAATGTATTGCCAAATCTTCAAAAGTAATTACGTGTTGGTTTACTGACATAATTATGTTATAACGGATTGACTTGAAATGTTGACCATACACTCCGAAAACATGGATGCACATTTGAATAATTTTTTTTGGAAAAAGAAACATCAACGATGGAGAATTAGGGTGCCAAAATCACAAAGGGCAATTGATTCCAGACTGAGGAAGTACCAATTCCTAATGCCAAGGAGCGATTGTCGATGACAATTCATAAAAAAAGCGTCCTCGCCAGTTGGCGAGCGTGAGCTGAAGTAAAAGTAGAGATGAAATTGTAAGGAAGGAAAAATGAAACAGGTATGCTACGAATGCTTAAGTAGAACATCAGTCAAGCCATCAATGAAATATTTTCCCTGCTGAGAAATTGAGCTAGTGGATTCTGGCCAGAATTCATGGATTTCAGCATCAACTGATTGACGCTGAGACCAGAATCCACTGCCTCCTAATTTCCGATTGTTTGCAGGAAATCTTAGATGTCAGGGCAAGAAGATGGCCATCTGCTCCCTATCTTTCTGAATTCTGAATTCGTTGCTTCAATGTTTGACTTTGAAATAATAAGTCACGGAGGCTGCTTTTATAGAACCAAATGGAGACTTGGGGTTACACGCTTGCTTTGATTTATAAGCAATTCTTGAATTCAATTGCTGTATGGCTTGGTTGATGGATCGATCATCAATCAAGCAATCAATCAAGACATATTGGGACGCTTGCATGGGTAGGCAACCACACAGTTCTCAATCAACTAATGTCTTTTACATGCCCTATCCGCTGAACTCTGCACCTCAAAGGGCGCCATCTCATGTGATGATCACAATCATCTAACTTTCTAATGTACAATTGGCGACCCAAACAGTAATGTACCTTGCTGTGCAGTCGCTGAAAGTTAGCCCAAAAAATAAACTGACTATGATGTAATCATACGCTTGTACATTCAAAATATTGGCTGGAAGGTTTTGTTTGTGACAGTTGCTTGGCCCCCAGCTGGTTGAGGTTCGCGGTAGTGTGCTTTTGCAGGCGAGGTAATTGATGCCACTGCCGAAATTGTTCGCATGGCAGGGGCCGAGCCGAGGACGCTCCTTGGTGCACCATCCCGACCGCTGCGTCGTGTGCAAAGGCCCCCCGGAGAATGGCCGTCACTCGCCGAACGGCCCAGTGTTGGGATTCGCGCCGGCCCATCCCCAAAGGCCGTCAATGCACCCTGGCGGTCACATCGATGCAGCAACGACCCTGACGGGAAGAACGCACTCGTGCGCATGGGAGGCGTTGCAGGAGGCTGCCCGGCTGTGAAGCGGCTTACCCAAATCCCCCACCTGGGATCTCTGGGCGCTGGGATGTTCAGAGTGAAGACAAAGGCTCACGCTCAGGCTCACTGCTGCAGTGCGTTCCTCCCGTCAGGGTCGTTGCTGCATCGATGTGACCGCCAGGATGTCCTGGGAGCCTTTGGGACGGGTCGGCGCGAATCCCAGCACTGGGCCGCGCGGCGAGTGACGGCCATTCTCCGGGGGCCCTTTGCACAGGACGTGGTGGTCGGGATCGAAGGACGACTAAGCAGCAGGTGGATGGATTGCAACGCCCTAGCGACTGCCGGGAGAGTGCTGAAGTGCACAACGAGGATGCCATGAGGTATCTGCCACAGGTGGGGTCACACCTGCGAGTCGCTTTGGAGCATCTTTATCGGTGGGTGCTATTGTCCCAGCGGTGCCATTCGGCCGCAGTAGGGGTTCCTATATAGCGCCTCACCGTGACATGGCCAGAAGGGGGGCACTATTGGGGGCCGGGGGCGCTACAGTGTTAAGGGGGGTTACCCTAAGCGGCCGGTGTGGACCCAAGCGCCTTGTGTCAAGCAATGTCATTCAGGCCTATGGAAAGGGCGCCCCGGCCGCCATTGCAGGGAGTACCCTACGCTGCCGGTGTAGGGGTTACGGTAGCCGCCGGTATAGTGGGTCCCACGGCCGCCAGTGTAAGGGGTACCCTAGCCACCAGTGTAGGGTACCCAAAAGGGAGCGCTATTGGGGAACGGGGGCGCTATTGGGGGGCGCTATATGGGGACCCCTACTATATTCGAGTAGCACCGCACATCAAAAAAACATCATTAACGGTTGGGGAGCACCCCAGTAGCACGGCCGATGCCATTCGGCACCGAGCGGTGCTATTCCGGGCCCGAATAGCACCGTTTAATGCCAAATAGCACACCAGAATAGCACCCGGTGCTATTTGCGCAGAACATTGTACTGCAACCGCGATGCACGGCAGCCATTGAGAACCATCCCTGGATAGCTCCGCTGGTGCAATATCACCGACCGATAAAGATGCTCTTAGAAATACTTTCAAGGCAAGGAGGTATCCGTCAGCTCTGTTTTGCCAGGACGGTCCTCAGGTCCTGAAGGCGATTTACTGAAATCAAGGGGGGTGCCCCCTGCCAACATTCAATGACACCTGGAGCATTGCTAGCGCCCAACCATGTCATCCTGGTAGGCTCCTCGGTCATTGAGCGTGAACGTCATCACCAAGCAAATTTTTGCCCATAACAGTCTGTCGCCATGCATCTGGGCATCAGCCCTCAAGAGTTTACGAAGCACACCCCGACGACCTCTGTAAATGGACGAACAGGCGTCTCAGCGCCGGAGGGGACGACTATTGACGCTGACACTTGCAGCAATTTCGCTGTTCGCTCCATGAGTTTTGCTTTTTATGTGCGCAAGACTAGGTGAACCACATGCAAGAACACGTGTAATATTTGCCGCACAGTAATGTCCGCCATTTTCGTGCGGATGAAACGGCAGAGTGGTGTGATATTTTGGCGAATTCGCCAACAGGATTGTGTGTATATTTGAGGCCATTTGAGGCAGTGGTGAGTTTGGGGTGCACGCTTTCAGTACACGTCACATTGTGTGGGGTATATCGGGTTGGGGTGGCCAATCTAGAGACCAACATACTTCCGAGGCACGTGTGGGGTATGCTGCGACAATAGTGCTCTTGGCGCCACGACCAGTATGCCGGAACCTGATATTATCGGACTGTACATTGAATACTTGATCGACTGACGCGTTCCAACACATCCGGTTCTCTGCAGCCTCTTTGCGCAGTTGGCAAGCTCAAATCTTTTTACATGGACTTAAAATAGCCATCCGACAGCACATCACTTCATGGAACGAATTCCGCACTAATACTCGTCAAGAATATGCCAACGGCATTCCGTCTGTGACGCTTCTGTCTGCGCCCAACTTCAGCATTTGGCCACGCCACCGTATCCAATCCATCAGCCCGCACGCCTTGTCTTTGTTCACGCACTGCTGCGCCCCAAGCGATCTGTTGAAAGCAAGAGTTGCTGGGCAACTACCGATCCGCTACCGTGAGGCAAGCCCCCACCACCGCCACAGGGCTCTAATACTTTGATGTCCAAGGCTTCTGAGCCGTAACTCCCATCCCATCAACTTGCCTAACTAGCTGAACACTTCGCCGCTTCACGTTTCGAGGACATCTTCTATCAGTCTCGAAGGTTTTGTACGCAACTGTTTCCACCCCGTGGGCTGCGGTTGGCAGCCAAGGCTTCGCGAGCAGGACCCACAGCTGGTTTAAGCCTGCTCTCCGCATGCACAACGATGGCCCACATGCACTGCGATCAGCAGCTGTCGTGCTCGATGCACAGGGCGATGCGCTTCCAGGAAAGAGGCTGTGCGTTACCGCGCCTTCAGCTTTTCACTCCTCATCATCTCCACGAACTTTTCGAAGCACACGTCTGCATCGTGGGGACCGGGCGACGCTTCTGGGTGGTACTGTATGGTCATCGCCTGCAGCGAACGGAAAGGGGTCAGCGCAAGGATCTGAGTGAGCAGCGACAGGAGACCGACAAGCGAAGATGGAAAACAAAAGCTGAAAGGAAGGACACTGGGACAGAGCGACAGCAGGACACTGTTCAATACACCACAGTTTGTAGAATTTATGTGCTACAGCAGTTGCATACAATAGACTCTATTAGACTCTGCTATTTAAAATACATGCTGATCAAATGACGATACCATGCACAGTACTAAGAAGAATGAAGTGCATTGCAATGAGCTATGCATCACGGGATGCAGTAGAACTCCCACACAAGCTGGCGCTAATCTGGCATTGTGGCAAGGTCCCCATCAAAGGTGGTGCAAACTGAGCCGGTACAAGGGAACACAAGGTCACCTTCTTCTCCTCATACACCATCCCGGCACATGTCCCATCGTTGAGGTTAATGTGTGTCACCTCCACCCCAGGCGGCAGCGTCTCTGGGTCCACCGCAAAGTTGTGGTTCTGGGAGCTCACCTCAATTCGACCTGCACATCAAACAAAGCAAGACAGACATTCAAATGCATGTGGGAACAGCGTGCCCAGCATGGCACCGCAAAGTCATTAAATCAGCAATGTCCACATTGAAGGAGCACATGCTTGCGAAGCAGTCCACAGTTCTGGCTCTAATGTGTGGGTACACTGCAAGGGGCAAGGTACACAGGTTATGCACATGCACTATGCAAGTATCAAGTGAAAGGTTCAACATGACAGAAAGAGCAGCATGCCAATACCAGGGCAAACCCCTGTGAGCAAAAAGATGGTGACATGTATTAAGAAAGATGATACGCAAGTCCTAAAACCAGGCGAACACGCAATGCCATGCAGCATGCACCACTAAAGCACATGCATTCAGAGGGCTACTTACGACTGGAAATGAGATTAACTCGTAAAACCTCAGTGTAGTGAAAGGGGCTGCCCAGCAGCCACAGTCACAACTTGCAATTTCAGTGCAACACACTTTCATGGCACAGAGTCCTGAGCACTCCTGGGAAGGCCACATCAAAGCTCACAGGCACTGTGGTGCCTCACAAGACAGAAATTGAACAAACTTGCAATAGCAATTGCCACACTAAGACTTGGACAATCAAAACGACAGTCAATGGCCACACAGACCGATCCAAACAGCAATGAGCACCTGCTTGGCGACGCACAGTAATTTACTGAGCGAACATGTTGCTGCTTGATGTGCCACAGTACTGGACTTGGACCATGGCTGAGTGCTGGGGTGAATCTGTACCTAAATCCCAAGGCGGCGATGACCCAGTACAGAACGCTGTCACTGTCAAGTACACTATGTTGTACTGCTCCAATATTACCTGTATCCATGATCCTTATGGGATGGTTGGCACCATGGTGGCCAAACTTGAGCTTGAATGTGGAGCCGCCAAAGGCCTGGCCCAGTATTTGGTGTCCCATGCAGATACCGAACACCGGCACCTTTCCCAAGACCTCTGAAGCGTTTTCAACAGCATAAGGAGCTGCTGAGGGGTCACCCTGGAGAGGGAGACAGGAACACAAGTGGTCTGTTAAATGATGTGTCAAACAGATTTGATAGTCAGGTATTGGTACATCTTTCCCTTGTCTCCTCCTTTACTGGCTTGCTGATGTATATTTCTTGCCTGACAGGTGAAATGGCAGTGAACATTCCCTTAGGGACGGGTGCCATCAGCGAGAGATCAGCACTCCATCAGTCAGCACAGATACCCCAAGCACCTAAGACAGAAGGAAGATGTACTATGGAGCTCATTCTGGAGTCTGTCAGCAGTGTCTTTGTTGGACATTAAAATGGACCAGAAATCGGACAAGGCAAGGCAGTGCAAATGATTGCACTCAGTAGCCTGTACAGTTGCGAAGGCATGTCACATTCTGGAAAACCATCTGCATGCTCACAGGCAAATGCTTTCAAGAGGAAGCAGAGTGCTTGGAGAAGTCCCTTGACAAACTCACAGCCTGCCAATTCTGCTTTGGTTATTGGACTGGGGCGCGGCTGCATTCTGAGCACAGTGCCATCGTTCCGCAAGTACCTCAACCTCGTTATACAGGTCCGCTCGCTGGATGTTTGGTTGCCCCTTGTTATCATTGGTCAAAATATCACAAGCCAGGCCTTTCAATCACTGTGCAAAGTTGGGAGCTGTTATCATCAACAAATGGTTGTTTCAATGGTGACTCCAGTTTCTGCTTGCCACCAGACAGCCCTTTGCAGTGCTTGGTAGGCAATGTGCTACTAACAGCGCTGCAGTATATTAGCTGCCATCGCCACAGACAAAACAATGCTCACACCACTTTCTTCCACAGACTTAGCAGTGCCGGGCATTGGCAACACGCAAGAAATAGGAGTCTGGCGCACCTTGAAAACAAATGTATTGTGGTTTCTGCTGCTACTTACTGTATGCTTTTCATGCCCTGCTAAGAAGGTTCTATACCAGCATGAGCAAGAAAACACAAATGCTGCCTAGAACGGGTTTTGCCAATTGCTCAGCAGCCTTTCCTTTTCCTCCATAAGACTCATGATTTGTTAATTATGACACACGACTTGTAGCATATTGCTCTTCACGTAGAAGGTGTGACTCACAGGCCCGTTGCTGAAGAAGACGCCATCTGGGTCCATCTCCATGACTTTGCTGGCAGGGTAGTCAGCTGGAACAACTGTCACCTTGCAGCCATGGGCCTTCAGTCGTTGCATGATGTTGTGCTTGATGCCAAAGTCATAAGCTACCACCTGCCAAAGGTGGGCAACAGGACAAGGGAAACTAGCAAATAAGGAGTTGGCAAGTGTGAGCAGAGGCAGCATGCCACAAGTGAGCAAAATGTGGGTGTCATGTGACACACGGTCATATCACATGTCCTGTTCTTGCAAGTGAACCCCACACCAGAAGGAGAGCAAAAACAGAAGGAAAAAAGAGTTCAAAAAAGAAAAATGAATGGGTACTTAATGCAAATAACAAACAAATAAACAAAAAAGTGAATACGCAAATAAATAAACGAACAAACAAGTAAACAGACAAATATGCAGTACTTTCACAGATCGTTCCTGCCTTCACAGTGCCAAACAGTGCCCTACACAGTAAAGTCCGTGGCAGGTAATTGTACTTCAAGAGTTCTGCTGCTCCCTCACTAGCATTGTGAATCTGCACTCCAACCATTTGCACTAAGGCAGAAAAAGAGGCAGAGCATGGTGATGGGTAGCAGAGATGCCCCAGTACAAAGCCATACGATGCAGGCCTGTTTAAAATTTGGGGAATGAACTGTGCACAAAATTTGTGCACAGTCCAGCCATCTTTAGTTCTGATGGGTCCATGACAAGAAATAAAACTAGATTTCACAATACTCAATGCACAAAGTAAGAAATAGAAAATCAGTTTCAAGTCAAATACTGCAGTTGGACAACACTGGCCCCGATAAGGGGACTGTGCTTCAAGGTTCTGGATGCACTAAGAGTTGTAGCAGTACAGCAAGGGGATGTAACACTCTGCAGTATTGACATTGTGTCCAACCAAAATGACAACAACACTCTCATGCCTGCACCAAGGGACATCTCAACACACACACTCACATGAAACTGAGCTGCCCCATTGCCCTCCCTCACACCCTCGCTGAACTCCCATTCCTCCCCCGTGGTGTCCCTCCACTCATAAGGCTCCGTACACGACACAACAGACAGCAGATCCTTCCCCACGATCGTCCAGTTCTTGGCCCTCTGCAGCAGCTCCTCATCTGAGACTGCAACATCAGTGCTGATCACCCCTACCAGAGATCCGCTTTCCCTTATCCTCTTTGTCAGGGCCCGAGTGTCAACATCGGCGATGCCGATCACACCACGCTCAGCGCAGTACTCCCCCAGAGTCTGTGTAGCACGGTAGTTGGAGACACAGATGGACAGGTCACGCACGATGACAGCACGCAGGTGGCACTCTGAGGACTCGGAGTCGTCTGGAGGCACAAGCAACAATCCACAGTGACCTCAGATACTGACAAATTTGTGTGGGTTTTACCAACTGTCAAATTCAACTTAACCAGACCATGGCAAACTCAACTTGCTATGTCCCAAATGCGGGGCACATTGGCCCTGTTGGGTGATGTGGGTTGAACATGCACGAAAGTGCTTGTTCTCAGAAGGAGCAACAGGCAGGCACAAAGCACTCAAATGGGATTTGCACCCAATGCATTCAGCAGCACCTATGTTCTGGAGCCAGTGCAAGATGAAGAACCAGACGTGCCTGTACAGCATATCATTCTGCTCAATTACATTTAAACAAAGTCACCACTTTCCCCTGAAGAAACTCTGGCACAACTACATTTTATGTCCATTACGACAAAAAGAACTGACCCAGTCCTGCCTCATTTTCTGATGGATTTGTGCCCCTCAAAGGAGACATCAGGAATTTCAGGAAGGCCTTTGAACATGTGATCAACAATCGATGTTGTTTCAGCAGACCAGATGATTGTTGAGGCTGTGACCATAGGGAGCCACGTGAACCGTGGCTAACACCAGCAAAAACTCAGCAGATCTGGGACCTCAGCATCTTGACCAAAAGGGTAGTCCTCCATTACAATGCAAATGCCATACCGATGGGATGGCAGCACACATTCAGAGCAAGGGCAGCGATCATGAAGAGGATGTCCCAAATCCAAGAGGTCAAACACCAAGACAATCCTGACAACGATGAACAAAAGCATTCCGTGACCAATCCCCTGTTTCAGAAACATGAGCTGTCCCGATTCTCACCAGCATTCACACCCACGTTGCCGATGTGGGGGTATGTGAAGCACACGAACTGGCCCCTGTAGCTTGGGTCCGTCATCACCTCCTGGTACCCAGTGATTGATGTGTTGAAAACCACCTCCCCCACCTAACCGCAGAGGTAAGGAAGACATCAGCGCTTCCAGGTTCTGTGCTCTGTTAGACATGAAGGCTTGTATATGAAGTTTCACATCACGATTGTGAGCCTCAAAAACAATTTTTGATCCAATTTGTGCCCACCGTGCGACACGCCTTCTTAAAGTTTCAAGGAATCTATTCTGCGCCATTGATGACAGCCGAGCATCTTTCGGTCATACCAAATTGACTCAATCAAGCCAGAACTCTACAACGTCTTGGCATCACAGCCATCACCGCGTCATATATGCGCTGCAAGCTCAGGGCATTTCCACGTTTTGGCGACTGAAATCAAACGGACAATCACCCACCTCTGTCCCTGCCGCCCCAAAGCCGGACCCCCTCCAAACCGACCCATCTTCCAGCACCAGCCGCACATCCCGCGTTCTCCACGGCCTGCCAACTATGCCGCTGGACGTGTCGGCAGCCGCCGGCGCCGCAGATGCGACCGGAGCGCGGCGAGGGATCGATGCGATCAGGCGGGCGGACGGCGCCCGGTCGCGAAAGCCGGCAAGTGGAACCGCCCGGCGGCTGACGCCGGGCCCATGCCGTCGCCAGAGGGAGATCGACTCGTGGGAAGGGGCGGATTTGGCGGGCGGGGCGGGGGCGCCGGGCATCCTGGCGTCGGTGGAGGCGGTCGGTGTCATGCCGAGCCGCCACAAGGCCCAGCGCTTGCAGCACTGTGTTGGGGGCGTCTCTGCTATGGACACCACCGAATTTGTACGGACCCATTCACAATTCCCCTTTTCAGAATTGTAGGGGAATTGTGTCCTCAAGGAACACTGGAATTCTGCAAGGAGTCGACAAAGAATAACGTCCGCACAAGTAGGACACAACGATGCGATCGGGCTGGGGTACGACGGGCCATGGCTGTTTGACAAGTGGAAGTCGTCACGACACGGGACATAGTGTGAATCACACTATGAAACCAATTGTGTGAGCATGAACTACGAAATCATGCATCGTGCATGGTCACGTTGAAGACATCATCGCGCATGGCAAAGGTTGACGGCACATCATATTTATGACACCTGTGCTCACGTGCGATTCTACGCACCACGCCAGAAGGAAGGGTCGATGTTAGGGGGCCAGCCGTGGAGATTTATCATGTCGCCGAACCCTCGCACACACTGGAGAAAACCACATCACCACTTTGACTATTTGGGGCACCAATAAAAGGGGACAATTCACATAATGACAGACATCCTATATTTCGCCAAGCTGGTGCCCCAGGAGGCCCAGAATTTCCCAATCCAAGGGGCCCCTGTTTAATGGGGTATCAACTACATGGTGTAAAGAGTCGCCCAATAATGGATGTTGATATGACCGTTATGAACAGGGGATAATATAACAATCAATCGTCCATAAACTGGTTATGCGGCGCCCCTTAAGATGAAAAGGGGAATGGCTCTACTGGTGGCATGATGGGTAATAATTATAGTGCCTCGAAGGATGGATAATGGAAGATAGAATAATGATTGGAGTTATTAAAAGGGTTGTATAATGACATGACTCCAGGCGGGGTGTTGACTAATCACGCTCTTGTAATGACTACCCTTCATCTCGGTTCTAGCTCAATGGGAAAGGTGATGTGAAGGGGGGCAGTCAGCAAGGAATCATAATCAAATGGGAGAAATGCAAACCTTCACCGAATAGAAAGAGGACACAGGGATACGGAAGGATAGGTATAAAAGTACATCGTATGCAAGTTGGTAATGTGGGCAAGATACAAGGAATATATGGGAATGTGAGAGCAACTTGGCTCAAAGAGGGAACAAGATACATCCCTTTTAATTGGACATCTTACTGGTTGATTACACACTCACTTTAGGTATAAGCATATTGCCAGATGTACTTACAGGGAGATGGCTCTGATGTATAGCAAACAAAAGGACAGGGCGCCTTGTATATGATTATATGTAACGCTAAAAATTGAGTCAATTGCGTTTTGATTATTCCGTTGATTGTACGAAAGAAAGAAATACACACCAGCAAATGCAATGTACAGATATTGGTATGGTTATTTAGGAGCTGAAAAAAGGAATCTCATTCCAAAAATAGGAATGGCTTAATTGGTTTAATGATTCAGACGAATGCATTGAGATTATGGGACTGTCCAAGAAGGCCTCTAATTAGCTGTCATATCTAGGATGATGCGAAAGAGGGATAAGACAATGCCTATCCTGCATGCAGTATTGGCGCCCCGGGGTCCAAGTTGCCAGATTGCGCACGAGCCCAATCAATCCTTAGAAGGATGTTGACCCACTCGGATGATAGTGGGAGAAGCTTGAATGAGGTCTTTGGTGGATGAATATTGGAATGGAGGGGGGGATTTTGGCCTGCCCATCCTCACGGCGTATTAAAGCTTTGCGAGAAGCTCATGACCACTATGAAGCAGCGTGAAGACACCATGTTTGGTAGATATATCACAATAATGGGAGACAACGAGTTGGTGTTCGATATGCAATGGCAAAGGCTTCGCAACCTCCAAGATGTAGTCCTAATAAAATGGAGGGACTCACAACAAAGGTATCCTGCTCTATGCTAGCATGTTGATAGTATAACCTGCTATTTTGAAGAATTTCTTGAGACCCAAGGGGTTGCAGAGGAGATTGTGGCACAAAACATACAGATGTTCTGCCACCAATTGATATCAAACGTGGAACAAGAGTGAGATATTGCGGAGTTAGAAATAGACTACTTCTAATTGCAGACTTGGAGAAACATCCCTATGGTAGAAAGATCCATCAAGATTATTGAAGGGAAAATTCTAAACCAGAAAAAAACAAACTAGGGAGCATTTTCTTGATCGTTGGATGGGCCGCAAGACGTTGCAAGAATTCCTTGAAGGGCCCAAGGAGGTGGGATATATTTTATATACTTGAACAAGCTGACCAGTTTGCTATCAGGCACGCTGCCACACGAAGGAATCTCTCAGTGGCCTTTGGAGGCTATCTCAGTAGACAAGAGACATGGGAGAGAAATCACAATAGAAAGGGAGAAGCTAGCCTTGAGGCGTCAGGCCCAAAGCTGGTTTAGGGGGGAAAGGGAACTCACCATCAGGCAGTTGGAGCCAGGAGTCTCCTCGGTAGTTGCGTATTCAGAAAGCCTAAGAACTGACAAGGAGCAAGAGGTGGAGTAGGAGTCTAGGTGATGCATGGGAATGAAGAGACCTAGCGAGTAACTGAGAAGATGCCTTGGGATTGATTGCACTCAACGGGAAAGATAAGTGTGTTCGGGCTGGTCGGGAAGTTTTCAACAAGGTTTTGGGGCTGGAAAGGGAGACTCAAATTGAACCAAGCATACGGTTTTGAGCTCTCAAAAACATCTGACTATAGCCAAACCTTTCTGTAACTACATTTGCTATTTTGTGTATGAAATTCCCTTTTTTGTCGTCCCTCGTGGACATGAGCTCATCCACTGCCATGTTCTGTGAGGTTCCTATAGGGACGATCATTTGCATGGGAAGGGTGTGAATCCATGTGAATCAGGGCAGGACATATGCGGACATGCGGAAATGATTGAGGTGACCAATTACGGATCATGCCATGGGCAGGAACATCCCAGTGAGCGGACAGGCCTTGGGCCACCGTGTGTCATATGGAGTGGGATTGAAAAGAACATGAGAGGCAGATGGGTCACTTTAGGAGGCTCTCAAATGTTGTGCCGGCCCTGCTGATCTGCCTACATGGATTCCATGCAATGAGCCACCGGCATGCGTAGTTTTTGTTGCATTTGTGCTTCGCCACATGTTATGGCCATGTGTCTATTTGTCTAGCTATTGAGCGAAACCAATAACACAATCGAGCCGTATCTGTCCCTTTGGTTCATAAGCCACAAATAGGATGACAGTCGGTAAAAGCTAGATACAATCACTAGATCAGATTTGGGCAATGCGAAGGGCCATAGAGAGAAGCGCCAACCGACGGATGCATCGACTGAGGGGTGTCCTGATTGAGGAAGAGGAGGACATAAAGTGGAGAGCATCGCAGATCTTGGACACCTTAGACTTCGCGAAAACCATAGTTCAGATAGGCAAGAGCAGGGGGACAAGGCACTACTGACCGATGGTATGAGAGTGTTGAGGGCTCTTGGCGAGATGCAGATACCACTTTGCTTTCATAAGATGATGCTTTGAATATATTCAAGAGGGAGTTGGCAAAACACATCCGAGTGGCTACGTTGGCTATGGACATAAGGATTGTTTAGGAAGCCAAGTGCACCATTGAGTACATGGTCTTGTGAAAGGACCCACAACCTATCAATGGGTAATGCATATCCATTCAGTTTTTAATGAGGAGGGCTTACAATATGTTTGACCTTTGGCATGTTTTGTATTTAAAGTGATTGTGTGAAAAATCGCCTTTTTTCAATTTTGCACAATTGCCAATAGCACTGTAAAGCCTCCACTAAAAACCTTTTCTTCTTGCTTGCAATGCGTTCTTGAAATTAGAATTTCGTTAGTCAGAGAGGCACATTTCTGCATTCGTCAGGATATAAAATTTTACCAACCAGATTTGATATCAATAGCTAAAATTTTTGCAATGGTCTGCATGAACGCTTGTGGACACATTTAAAAATATTTTCTTGATTATTTTATTAATTTTTATATTGTGGTTTTGCAGCAGTTTGAATATTATCCAAAGGCTAGACATGTTGCTTTTGGTCTGGGGTTTATGTGCAATGCCCCATGGCAACCTATCTTTGTTTTAAATGTATCAGATAATACTTTTCAACGCTCAACTATCATTGTATTGTTGTGTTATGCTCAAGAGCTTATGTGCACCTCAAGGTACAACTGACATTATAGAATTTGATTGCACGGTCAAGTTTATTGTACATATTTTTCATGATAGCAGTGTGTCACAATTTGTGTGGTTGTGTGGTAGATATTCCAAAAAGGGCATACCATTATATTTCATGGAGGGGCGAATATGGTTTCTTGATCATAGGCATATGTGCGGTTGTGATTATTGGGTGTTTCATTAGGCCATATGATATTTGTGGTGTTCTGGGTATGAAAAAGAACATTGGCGCACTATGAAGTGCCACACCACCAAACGTTTGGTGGGAAAGCGAGCTGGGAGTAGCAGTTGGGGAGGCCATGCACCCCCATTGCAAGCGGAAAAGAGAGTAGCCTCACTACCCAATGGTGCACCATTACTGTGACAATCACGTTAAGTTTGTTGCTTGACATTCACTCAAATCCATCCCTTGAATCTAATTCAAAGAAAGCGAAAAATACAAAAAGATATATGAAGGGATGGTAAAGGCATGAGCAATAGCTATAAAGGATATTGAAAAAGTGAGACTTAGGTGGGAAGGGGAATGAACCAATGTTGAGGAGGTAATTGAAGAGGAGGTGATTAGCAACAATGCGTTAAGAACATAAAGGAAGATGACTCCTCCGAAAAGAAGAGTAGGCAAAGGAGGGACCGTTTCCTCAGATGGGTAAGGGGGCAAAGGTGGGACCTGACCACCAACAGCCCCCTGGCATGGTGAGGACATATCTGTAGAGTGAATCAAGGTCTCACAGACCTTGAACTAGATATGATTTGATTTGAGGTGATCTCACTTGGTATGCCAAGGGATTTTGAGGAGTGAATTATTTTTAGTGTTGTATTTGAAGGTGATACTTTGGGACCTTCGTACGTTGGAACTAGACTAATGGCAATGGGAATTTTTATTTAATGTCAGAACGCGTTATTTGAAGCTCTGGTCGTTTCATGATATGCAAGTATAGTGTGAAGTGTCATATGCATGCGGGGGAGATTTGGGGTTTGTTCGATGTGCCTGCAAAATGACCCATTTCATAGGCTATTTGCACATTAAAGACCATCAAAGAAAATGCAACAACGGGCTAACAATATGAATAAAAAAGTGAGTAAAGAAAGAAAACAATAAAGAAAGAAACAATGGACAGTTCTGTACCCAAATTTTGGGGGAAACGCTGCCCAACTTTTTCTAAATTACAACTGATAGTTCAAGGAGACAATGAGAGAGCCGGGGATATGAAATGGAGAGCCATGCCGATGCCATGCCACTATGCAACCCGCCTATGTGCTCTGTAGCCCTCCATTATTTCGATTGACTCCCACCAGCATGACCATTTGCTCCATTCCCCTCCGCGGGTGGCGAGCCATGCTCTCCAAATTTGTGGAGCCCGCCAATAGCAAGATTACATGCTGGAGTTCGTGCGGCCCCTTCCTATTGCGATCTGCTAGGAAATGAAGTTTATTATCCAATGAGTAAGAACGTCGGAGGAGGAGGTACCCTTCCCCCT